>JAPYXV010004400.1:0-11414 GCA_028533065.1 Trachops cirrhosus
CAGCGGGCTGGGTCGGGGAGGGGCGGAGGTCCTGGGCGGCTGAGGAGTGGTGTCCGGGGCGGGGGAGGAGCAGCGGGCCTAGGCTGCGGGGAGATGGCTCTGGGCGGGCTCTGGCTCATTCGGTTGACCTCTCCCTCCCTGATGTTCCCCACAGACTTCGGCCGGAGGGCCAGGGGTGCCGGGAGGGCAGGCTGAGGTCTCTGTGTGTCACCTCTTCTCCTTCCTGTCCTGCAGATGTTGAACCTCTTTGTGGCTGTGATCATGGACAATTTTGAGTACCTTACGCGGGACTCTTCCATCCTAGGGCCTCACCACCTGGACGAGTTCATCAGGGTCTGGGCTGAGTACGACCCGGCTGCGTGGTGAGTGAGGCGCCCTGCTCCCAGGGCCTGGGGCCCAGGGTCCCCACTCCCTGTGGGATGGCACTCGTTTTCCTCTTGGGCAGTGCTCCCCTTCTCACCCTCCCTGCACTTCTAGAAGCTCCCCACGCTCAGAACTTGTCTTTGAATCCTCAGCCCAGCCCTTAGAATGTTACCTGGGGGTCTAAACATTTCTGGGGCATTTGTGAGGCTCGGGGCCCTTACTGGGTGGCGCATCGCATAAGGGGTCCTGGAGACAGCTGGGGGCCACCTCCTAGGCCCCCTGGTCCCCCTGGAGCTCGGAAGTCTCCGTGGGCCCCGGGCGCCCTGCCCTCTCTCTGGGGGATAGGAGCCACGTGCCCCTCTTCGTCCACAGCTCAGGCTGCAAAGAGTGGGCGCTCGGTGAGCTTTTATTGAGACGGGATGAGCTGCCAGTAAGGGTTGTCGTGTGTGTGGTGGAAAGACTGTCTGTCATTTGAGTGAGGGGTTCGTTTCCAAGAGAAGCAAGGATCTCAAGAAGGCGGTTTGGGGTCAGAAGCCGGTTTGAGACCACGTTTCCTGGGAGAGTCCCGCACGCCCATGGCGCACTCGTGTGCGGGCCCACCTGTGTGTGCGTTATCACTCATTCACCTGCATCTTCACACGCTTATGTCTCAGGACAGAGCTGGAGTAGAGTGAGGGCAGGGAGGGGCCGAGAGACCTGGCTCCCAGGTGCGGACGGGCTTGCACACGTGTCCTGCCCTGTCCTTGTGTGACCGGGCCTGAGGCAGGGGCTCACGCCCCTGTGGTGAGCGAGCACCGGGGCTCTGCCCGCCGCCCTCTGAGTGGAAGCCCCACACGTAGAGAGTGCTCTGGACTCTTTAACCCCCAGCCCCCGCAACCCCTCATCAGCCAACTTCCCGAAGGTGCCGCCCTGCCCATGCCTCAGGCTGTCTCCTGCTGTGGTGCAAACCCTACGGTTCTCACCCAGGGACACAGGCACTGCCTCAAGCCATGTTTCATGGTGCACAAGGCTGAGTCGGGGGCCCTGGCTGAGGGGGCCGTCGGGTCGAAGGGCAGGGTGGCCGCACTCAGGCCCGGCGCCTCTCAGACACAGGCTGCCCAGACTGTGGTGCCGGCAGGAGGGGACTCACCCCGACGTAGCCGTAGGGACACTGCTGTTTCTCGGCGCGTTTCCTCTGGAGGAGGCTGTGTTGCAGGACAATAGATTGTTTGGGATGGGACCTGGGCCAACGGGCAAAGGCAGGTCGGTGCAGGACTGTGGGGGGAGGACGCTTCCTGGTCGGTGAGAACCGCAAGCCCCGGACCCTCGGGCAGCGCAGGTGGAGCAGAACAGGGTGCCCAGGAAGCAACCGCGGCCAGACTGGCTGGCGCTCATGCACAGAGCTCCCAGCTGGGGCCCTGGGAGGGCACGGCTGTCAGGGACAGGGAAGTGCCAGTGGGGGAGCAGGCAGCCCAGTGGAAGCCCCAGCACAGAGTGGCCTGCCAGCACCCCACAGGACCCCTGGTCCACCCAAAGCAGAGGTGCAGCCACAGCCCCCACCCACCTCACCGCTCCCACAGGGCCGGGGCTGGAGACACAGGTGGCTTCAGACACCAGAGGGAATGCCCAGCAGAGGCCTCTGAGCAGGATGGATGGTGCTTGGAGGGTCACTGGCCTCTGTGACAGATGCCAGGATGTGGTCCCCTTCAGCCCCCAGGGGACCACTCTGCTGGGTCCTCCTGGGGGAGATTCTGAAACAGCAGCAGAAAAGACTCTGTGGAGTTTCTTTGTGTGTGTGTTTTCACCTGTGCGGCTGTGTGAATTTCCATACAACTGTGCACGTGTGTGGCTGCGTGTGTGTGTACTGCGCGTGAGCGCCTGTGTGTTGGGGGCGTGCCCACGTGCACACATCCATGTGTGCTGGGGGAGAGGAGGAGGCTCAGATCCCCTGCTTTCTGTCTGTTGCCCCGCCCCCCTCCCCGCTGTTGCCTCGGCACTTTGGTGAGTGGACTCAAAGGGGCACCCCAGCCACGCCCTCTGTGAGCGATGTCAGCATGTCCACCTGTGCAGTGAGCACGCTGAGCATCTGTTGTGCTGGGGTGTGGTGTCCACAGGGTCTTTGTGGAGAGAGGAGCCAGCCTGCCAGGCCAGGCTGGGCTGTGTCTGAGGGGGTGAGTCAGCATGGGCGGGGTCTGACCCCAGTGACGGGGCCGGGTGGTGGATGGAGCCCCAGAGCTGCAGGTGCAGGTGGTGGGAGCTGAGCACATCTGGCTGAAGGAGAGACTGTAGCGAAGGGCAGCTGGGGCAGGTGGAGAGAGGTCTTGAAAGTGAGTGAAACAAGCAGCTTGGACCGTGTTTCATAGACCATGGGGACAGTGTTTGACTCCGAGCAACAGTGTCATGCCCACAGTTTCGGTATGGTGGTACCTGAGGGGTTTGGTGGCAGCAGAGAGGTGAGGCCAGAACTGGAGGAGATGGGGGCTGGCTCCCTCTGGTCCTGCGAGGCTGGCACGACTTGGGGCAAGACCAGGTGGGACCTGCTCTTTCCACCCTGGTTCCAGAAGTGAGGTCTCACGTTGGGAGCTGATCCGACTGAGAGAACGTGGTTCAGGGAAGAGAAGCCATCCCTGGGGCAAGGGGGTCCTTTGCGAGACCCCAGGTTCCAGGGGAGGGCTCTGGCTCAGGGAGGTGGGGACTGTCTGGAGAGCCCCCTGGGTTCTAGAGAGCTCACTGCCAGGGGGCCGGTGAGCACCACCAGGAGGGGTGGGGCTGGTTGTGTGTGTGCGGAGCCCACAGACTGCTCCCCACCCCGGGCCCCACCAGGGAGCTGCCTGTCCAGCACCCGGCAGACAGGGCGGGGGGCAGGACGGGCACCTGAGCCTCGGTTGCGTAACTTGTGACGTTTCCTTTCCAGTTGCCGGATTCATTATAAGGATATGTACAGTTTGTTGCGTTGTATTGCGCCACCCGTTGGCTTAGGGAAGAAGTGCCCTCGTAGGTTGGCCTACAAGGTTTGCAACTTCAGAGCCTCCATCTGACATACTCCTCCCTGCCCGAAGCCAAACACAGCACACACTCCCTGCCTGGTTTGGGAATGAGGGTACCGCACCTCTGTCCTCCTGCCCCGCCCCACCCCACCCCGCCCTGCCCCGCACTACAACTCCTGGATGCTTTGGTCCCCGGCTAACCTCCCTGACCCTCCAGCTGGCAGGGACAGACAGCCTGCAACTCGGCGCACACAGCGCTTTTGGGCTGGACGGTGAGCTCCACCGCCGGCTGCTGGGTGGGGGCCGGGGGCCAGGTCTCGCCCAGCTTCCCCTACTACCCTCCAGCTCTCGAGGATGGGCTGATGGTCAGAAAAGCTGGAGGCCCAAGGCCCAGAAGAGAGGGCTTAGGCACAAGCAGACCAATAGCTGCTGCCCCTCTGGGTCTCAAGAGCCCGACAACCCAGGGTCTCTGGTCCCTGGGGGTGCAGAGGAGGCAGAGGGCCCTCCTGCCTCCCCTCCGGACTGGCCTGCAGGCTGAGGCTGGGAGCCCTGGGCAGAGAGCCAGGCCCAGTGTCCAGAGCATGACTGTGTCTCTGGGACCCTACACAGGTCCTACAGGCGGGTCCCATGGGTGGTGGTGAGGCTTCAGGCCTGTCTCCCTGGGGAAGAGATGGTCACTGGCCACCAGACACTCTCCCGAATCTGGAGCCGTAGCCATGTGCTGGCCCCTGCCCTACCCCCTGTGCAGTGTGAGGAGGGGGCAAGGGCGGCTGCCCCCACCCCGCGCCCACCCGCAGTCCCCATGTCCTGTCCAGTCCTGACCCCAGCAGCAGCCCTGTCCTGGGCCGGCCTCGGGCGTCTCTGGGCTTGGAGCAGGACTTGCCTCGTCCAGTGTGTCTGGAGCCCCGGGGTGCCCTGCCGCACAGCACAGCTCCACTCTGGTTTTCCTGCTTATTTTAGACTTTCCTCCGTTTTTAGCCGCCGGCTCACTTCGAAACAACCCGAGCACTGAGGGGAGCTGGGTGTCCGAGTAGGCTCTGGGCTGGCCTCCGGTCCCACAGCCCTGCCGACCTGCTCCCTGCTTGGGAAGCGGCTTTTCTGATTCGATGCTACCTGTGGTTTCTGAAAGTGTGAAGCGGACTTTAACAACCCAAAGGCGCCCGGATGCAGCCCTTTCTCACCCTCCATGTTCATTAGCTTGACGCCACCCGCCCACTGCGGTGCGGGGCTGGAGCGCAGGGGGTGGGCGGGGCACGAGGGACCGAGTGGAGCGGAGAGGCCCTACCTTCGTGACCATACTTCTAGCATTCACTCCGACGCTGGTTAATGGATCTGTTTTCTTTTCTGCTTCCTCCCACCCCCCACCCCCCGTGGACCCTCTGCCTCTGCCTCCCTGGGCCGGGCCTCCAGTGGGCGCATCACGTACAGTGACATGTTCGAGATGCTGAAACACATGTCCCCGCCCCTGGGGCTGGGGAAGAAATGCCCTGCTCGAGTGGCGTACAAGGTAGACCCTGGCCCTGCTCCCCAGAGGCTGTCTGTGCTGGGGCTGGTCTCCCATCGCCTGTCGGGCTTGTCCGTCTGTCTGTATGCCACTCCGCTGTCTCACTGTTTGTTTCTTTTCTCTGCCCCAGCCATCTCTGCTTCTTCCCAGACAGAGGGACACGGACACCGCAGTGGTGTCTCTGCACCGGCCCCTTATTCCCATGGTGGCCCCAGGAGCCCCGAGAGGCTCAGGGAGACAGAGACAGAGTGTCCCCTGCCCTTGCTCCCTCCCTCTCCTTCCTGGAATGAGAGCTCGGGCCAGCCTTTGCGGCAGAGGCTTCTGTTCTGGGCACAGTCCCACCCTCAGGCCTCCCTGGGGAGAGGGGTCTGAGGTGGGACAGGCACCCAGCCACATACCTGCAGGCGTCCCAGGCCTGGCAGCCACAGCCCAGAAAAAATGTGCGTCTGAAGGGCCTTGTGAGCCCATGGTGGCCTTGAGGGGAAGGGGGTTGGGAAGAGGCCTCCTGCAAGGGTCGCTGTAGAGGGAGCAGCCTCGGGCCCAGGTGGCCCTGTGGTTCCCCCCTCCCCACCCCCACCACTGAGGATGCGGCTGGCTGAGCTGCAGGAAGGGGGTGAACTGAAGGACACCTCCAGGTCTCCCTCCTCACATGGCCCCAGCCCGCTCCCACCCGCCCATGGATCCTGCCACCCCTGGTATCCTGCAGCACTCGCCCCTCGAAAGCACCCCCACAACCCCATACCCCCAGCAAACGGCCCGCATGTGTCTGGAACCTTCCTGCTGTCCCCCTCTCCGTGAGTGAGCTTCCCATCAGAGCTTCTGTCTGCCTGATGCTGTCCACACTGCCTGTCTCTGAGCTCTGCTTCTGTCCTGTCTGTCGCCTGGCCCAGCACAGCCTTTGGGGGCAGAGTGGGTGCCTCTGGTGTCTCCCTCAGCCCCTCTGCCTGGCATGAGCATCTGGCTTCTTGGAGGCCCTGCATGCAACACCGCAACCTTGTCCCCAAGAAGGAGAGCTCTGTCCACACCGATACCAGGGCCAGGGGGCTGCAGGGCCCATGGTGGCCTTGGAGCCCCACCCCAGCTGTGCTGGCCAACTCCAAGGTTCTGGGCGTGAAGAGGCCAGGATGGAGGGGGTGGATGGGCTTGGGGAGCTGGGGAGGGGGTAGGAGGTGCACAGGGTGCTGTGGCCAAGAGGGTCTAGACCCAGCGCACGGAGGTCTGTCTGTCTGGTCCTGTGCTGCTCACTGAGATTGCAGGCCCTCTGGGGGAAGGTGCCCTGGATGGAGCCCTCCTCTCTTGGAAATCACCTGCTTTGCTCCTCCTCTGCGGTTCCATGACCCCTGAGCCCCCTGGAGAGGAATCCCCCTGCCTCTCCCACTGCCACCCAGCGGGTCTGCAGGGATGCCGTGCTTCTTGGTGCGCACCACACAGGTGCCGTGTGAGGTCCTGGGACCGTGATCGGATATCCGAGCGGGGCTTTGCCAGCATTCAGGGACAGGGTCTGGGTTCGTGTTTGCAGTCATGTGCTCCATCAGACTTAGGATTAAATTTGGGGGCAGGATGCTGGGGCAGAGGGTCGGCAGACACAGAGGGCCCTGTGCCCTCATCTCTAGCTCCCGCTCTATGGAAGGGTCAAGAGGTTGCTGGGAAAGGACAGATGGGATGTGGTGCCCCTTCGTGCTCGGGATGTTGCAGATACACCTGTGCCCTTTTGCCCCTTGGAGACTGAGGAGGGGAAAGGGGACTTCGTACCTGCAGGGGCACTACCCCCGGCTGGTCTGGTCGGAGGACTTGTATTCCTGCAGAACCACCCGAGCCTGTCCCTGCTGACCCCTGCCCCCACCACCCCCACAGCTGGCCGAACCCAAGGCCCGTGCAGTCCCAGCTCTTCTGGGTCTGTCCACCTGGACCCGGTCTCTCTTCAGGCCCCCGGGCTGGCTGGTGAGAGCAGAGCCTTCTTGGGGCTGAGGGCTACTGCCCAGGCTGCGCTCTCAGCCACCCGCCCCTTGTCCGGGCTCCAGCCTGTGGCTGAAAGGGATGGGGTTGGCAGAGCAGTAAGGACAGGGATCTCCTCTCCTGTCTGTGGGTTGTCCCGGGGCGCAGCAGCCTTAGTGCTTCAGCCCAGATCTGTGCGCCCAGGCGTGGCCAAGTGCCCTCTGCCCTGCCATGGCCAGAGGGCGGGGAGGCCCTCAGCTGAGGAAGTCTATTGTTTAGAGCTCCTAGCCGGCCCCAGGGTACCAATCCTTACCTGGACTTGTGCTTTTCTGTAGCCAGGAGAGCCCTCAGCTCAGCTCATGGAGGGAGGAGTCAGGGGTGAGTGGGAATGCTGGCAAAACCCCCCTTTATTGGACCTTTCTGTCCCAGACACCTGCAGGGGTCACCTCCAGGGGCCTCCCGCACTGAATGGCCCTGTGGTGGGGCCCCTGGAAGGCCGGCCCTAACCTGCCCCCCTTGTCCCCAGCGCCTGGTTCGCATGAACATGCCCATCTCCAATGAGGACATGACTGTCCACTTCACATCCACGCTGATGGCCCTCATCCGGACCGCACTGGACATCAAGCTGGCTCCAGGTGAGCACAGTAGCCTCGGGGCAGAGGTGCTGAGGCAGGGCCCTTCAGAGCCGCCCCCCAAGGTAGGGGGCAGGGAGGGGCACAGGGGCCCGTCTGGCCAGGGCACTGGCTTTGTCTCCTGATAACCGCCCTGCACGCCAGCGCTGCGGCACCCCCTTCTCGTGCAAGGACACTGGGGCAGTGAAAGGAAATGGCCAGTCCAGGTCGCTGAGGCCGCTGCCAGTTGCAGCTGGAGTGCGGCCCAGCCCTGCGCCCATGGCCCGTACTACTCCTGCTCTCCCGGCAAGCCCAGCGCAACCTTGGGCCCTCTCCTGAGCCCACCAAGAAGACCACGTAGTTTGCGCCGAGTCGAAGAGAGAGCGAAGCTGTAGCGCGTGCTCCCCACCCTCACCCTGTGTGATGACAGTTTCCCCTTCACACAGAACATTGGAGTCATCAGAGGGGGGCCTGCACCACCCCTGTCCCCCACACCCCCTCCTCCCTGCACTTGTTCCCTTGAGCTCGGCTGACTCCTGTGACGGGTGAGTCCAGGCCAGTCTCCGCCTTGCACATGAGGTCCTGTCCCCATCACCTGCTCCGCGTCTCTCCTTGTCACCTTTCTGTCTGTTCTGGATTGTCTGTGTCGGTACACAAACGTGCTATCATGTCTCCCATCTTTAAAAACTCTCTTCCCATCTATCACCTTCCCTATTTGTCTCCCTCCCTTCATAGCGAACCGCTCCTTGAGAGGCTGGTGTGTGTTGCCTCTGGTCTCTCTGTCCCAGTCGGCAGCCGGCTGTCACCGCAGCACCGCACGACTGCTCTCGTTAAGTGCCCCTTGACCTCTGCCATCTCGGCCCTCGCCACACAGACCTGTCTGCCACGTCTTCTCAGCTCTCACCCCCTCCTCTATGGCCCCCTTTGTGTCTCTTCTGGTTCGGCTGGTCCCCCATTCTCTGACGGCTGCCTCTGTCATTTCCATCTATTCCCGTGGCTCTCAGCACTGGGAACTCGTCTGCTCTCGCAGTCCCGTGCGGCTAGTCCAGGCCCCTCCTGAACTCCTGGTCTCTGCATCCCAGCTGTTTGCCCTGTGCACTGGGAGGCCCGATGAGCTTCCAGAGCTCACTTGCTTGAAGTTGAGCTCCAGAGAGTCCTCATGGTCTTCCTGGCCCCTCAGTGCAAACTGTTCTTCCAGGGGATCTAGACGAAGATGTTGGCCATGTCTTCTCTTTTGTTTTTACCCCATTTCCAACCAATATGTGACCTCTCCTCACTTCTTCTGACTCCGCCTTCCAATACATCCAGAGTATGATCACTTTCCTGCCCTCTCCCGCGGAGCCTCCTGGTCCCGGCTGCCGTCCGCCAGCCTCTGCTGGCCGCGGTGCTCTTGCCCCCTCAGCCCTCCTGCGGTTTGATGGCCAGAAACATCAAGTTAAAAATCAGACTCATAAAGTTGACAAACCTCTACCGGGATGGATCAAGACAGAAAGGAGATAAAAATAACATTAAGGACAAAAGAGGAAACTTGGCTTCGAACCCTGCCGACACTGAATGGGTAACAGAAATGCTACAAACAGCGAGATACCAAAGCCTGGAGCTCAAAGGAAACTGGAAAACTCCTTGACACAAACTATCAAGCTTACTCAAGAATAGGTGAACTAAAATATAATGAGTATTACTATATATATATTTTTTTAAGATTTTATTTATTTATTTTTAGAGAGAGGAGGAGGGAAAGAGAGAGGGAGAGAAACATCAGTGTGTGGTTGCCTCTTACACAGGCCCTACTGGAGACCTGCCAAGCAACCCAGGCATGTGCCCTGACTGGGAATCGAACCTGTGACCCTTTGGTTCGAAGGCTGGTGCTCAGTCCACTGAGCCACACCAGCCAGAGCTTACTATATTTATTTAAAAAAATTAATTTCATAGTTAAAAACCTTCCAACAAAGAAATTCCCAGGCCCAGTTAGTTCCATCAGTAAAGTCTGCCAAACATTCATTTAAGGAGGAAACACTGCCAATTCCATACAAACTCTTCCAGAAAGAAGAAAAACAGAGGTGTTTCTCAATTTATTTTACAAGGCCAGCATTATTCTGCTATCAAAACAGAACAAAGACATTCGTTCTGTCGAGAAAGTATTCAGCCATGTATTATGAAAAATAGAGATGGTTACTGAAGAAGATACAAGAAACACTGTACACAGGACAATGACACCTCAGTCCCCTTCCAAGTAGGCACCTTGGGACCTCACACAGTTCTCCCAATTGCCATTGGCTGCCCCATCATATTTTCCTGCATCTCATCAATGATCCGAAGTCTCTTCCCTTTCAAAGGTAATTTCAGTTTGGGGAAAAGGCAGAAGTCGCAGGGCATCAAATCTGGGCTGTAGAGGGACTGAGTCACCTGGGTGATTTGATGTTTTGCCAAAAAACTCTGCAAGAGATGTGATGCATGTGCGGAAGCTGCCAATCACCAGTTGCCCACAGCTGTGGCCTTCTGAATGATCGAAATAGTTTCTGCAGAGGAATGTTCAAGCTTAACATAAAATTCAGTGCAGATTTGTTGCTCTACTTGCTCAGTCATTTTGAATGTGACAGCCACACAGTACACACGCTCACTCAGCAGCATCTGCCACCCCCGCTGACTAGTACAGTTGAAGTCATTATTGTTCATGCATGCGCGTTCCAGTCCACTCTCCTTGGCTGCCAGGCTACACCAGAGTCGCACAAACCATTCTCAGTATGTTAACAATGGCTGGACTTTTTTCAGACAGGCCTTGTAGGGAAAAAAATTATAGAACAACATTTCTCATGAGCACAGATACAAAAACCCTTAACATAATTGTAGCAGACTGAGTCCAGCCGCACACACACACACGCACACACACACACACATTATAAAATAGTACTTGACAAAAGTAGGGTTTGTCCCAGGAATGTAAGCTTTTCTTAAATGTAAAAACCAGAGGGCCTCCGGCCAAGATGGAGGCACAGGTAGACGCACCGTGCCCCCTCGCACAACCCAGATAGGGACGACAACGATATAGAAACAGAATAACAACCAGAACTGACAGAAGATTGAAGTGTATGGAAGTCAGACACCCAAGGATTTAAAAATAGACACGTTCATCCAGACCCGTAGGAGGGGCGGAGTCGGGCCAGGCAAGGGACGCGGAGCGGAGAGCTGAGCACCCGGGGCGGCGCACAAGTCCGCAGCAGGCAGTCCCTGGGCGCACAAGCAGCGGTGGCTGGTGGGCCCCGGCCAGGGGGTGGCGACCGGCAGACCCAGCGAGGCGGCCATTGTAAAGCAAGGCACTGCGCGCAACTCAGGTTCCCAGCACCGGGAAATAGAGCTTTGGGTCACTGACTGAAAAGGAAGGTCCCGTAGGGTGCACAGGCCCACCCACACCGGAATTGGTGCCGGAGGGGACCAGTGGCTTGTGGAAGACGGCGGAAGGGTCTGAGGTCCTACAGAGAGCAGAGCAAGTGCCATTGTTCCTCCTCGGACCTCGCCCCCACATACAACTTCACAACCCAGCGACCGGGGTGCCCCGCTCAGGTGAACTCCTAAGGCCCCGCCCCTCACTACAGGAGCTTGACAAAACCAAAAAACAACAACAAAAAAAAAACAAAAACAAAAAAAAACAGTAAAAGATGACTCAAACAGAAGAAGAATTGAAAGCCCCAGAACCCATCCTTTTAAGTGACCAAGAGATAGCCAACCTATCAGATGCACAGTTCAAAGCACTGGTGATCAGGATACTCACAGAATTGGCTGATTTTGGTCGCAAATTAGATGAAAAAATGCAGTCTACAATAAGTTTAATGAAGAAAGATGCACAGGGAACCAATAGTGATGGAATGAAAGATGGGTCATACAGCATTGGAGTGGACCAGAAGGAAGAAAAAAATATACAACCAGAAAAGAATGAAGAAATAAGAATTCAAAAAAATGAGGAGAGGCTTAGGAACCTCCAGGACATCTTTAAACGTTCCAACATCTGAATTATAGTGGTACCAGAAGGAGAAGAGG
>JAPYXV010004401.1:0-11413 GCA_028533065.1 Trachops cirrhosus
TACATAGGAAACTAAGCAAACAACCACAAAACTGAGGTGATGATAAATTCCAGGGAAATAAAAGTTTTACAAGAAGGCAAATGCAGTGATTGGTGATACCAGCACAACCCATGGCTCCTCTGTGAATAATACCAACATAATGACAATCATGTACACAGTGGGTATGTTCATATACCAAAATTATGATTTAATTGATGTATGGGTAGAAAATGCATCTGTTTGTCTTGTAGGGGGTTGTGTTGGGAAAAAGGAGGCCCTGAAATTTCCATCTTCCACAGTAGAAAGTTGAGAAATAGTACATAAAGCTGAGAACACAATACCCAGTAAGAGGTTCAGATGGCTCTGAAGCGCATTGCCAGAAGAAGCCATTCAGAGTGACCTTGAGGAGCAGCAGTCACAGGGAGGAAAGGACAGAGCAGGAGGCAGATGCTTTCTGCAGCCTTGCCTAATTACTGTACAACTTTGATAAAAATGAAACCTGAATGGAAAAAGCAGTGTGTTTTCCCACCAGGAGCTTGAGGATGACGAGGGGATGCGGTGAGATTCATGAAGCAGGCTTGCAAGGCATCCCAAGGCCACCAGCAAAGAGGGACACCTGGTGTGAGAGCCCTGCCCCCTCCAGCTCCTCCTGAAGAATGGCCCCCAGCCCAGGAGACTTCATAGCATGTGACAGGCAGGACAATTCACCAATGAGACCACAGGAGGGAGCCAGGAAGATGCTGCCTGGTAGCCAATAGCTCTCAGGCAGAAATTTCTCTCAGTACCTTGGAGTCAGTGACAAGCTTGAATTTCAGATCTGAGCCCGCCTGAAGGCCTTCTGAGTTCACGAGCTCCACCCCTAGGAACATGCAGAGGGCTTGTCCTCAAGGGAAAGACCACAGACCACGCACTGCCCTTGTTCTCTGGTGAATGCTTTCAGGTAAATAAGGAAATGGTAATAAATGACACTTAGTTGCGGACCTACTCTGTGCCATGGGTCGCACTCGCCACTGTGCAGACCGATCACTTCCGTCCTCAGGCTAACCCTGTGAACGGGTGTCTAGGGAATACTGGCTGAGCGCTCGCCACGCCGTGGGTGTGGTGCTAATGCGTCCTCACTGCTCCCTTACTCTGGGACTGACCGCTGCACCTGGGGTTTACACCTTAGGTTTCTATCTCCCTAGAGCCACCACTCGTAACAGTAAGTAAAAACCGGTACAGCCCTTTCCAGCTTATACTGCACACACACCTAATTCAACCTGCACATCAACCTGTGAGATACACCCTTATTGCATCTCAATATCTATCTATTTATCTATTTTCAGGCAAAATAAATTTGTCCAAAGTTGCAAAGAATTTGCGGCAGAGATAGAACTGGAACCAGGTTTCCTGACTCCAGGTACTATTCTCCTTGCAGCTACCCACCTTGATTCACATCACCCACCTTGCTGATTCACACCATCATCACCCCAGGCCTCTGAAGGTTGACCCAGATGAGCTGCCATCGCTAGGAGGTAAGGCAATGGAGCCAAAACTCTTCTCTGTCTTTCTTTTTCTGCTCTCCATCTGTGCTTCTGCCCACCAACCCACCTCCTTCCCTGTCATCCCACCCAACTGCCCCCTGCACTCTTCTGCCCTTTCTTGCTCCAGCCCCATCACATTTTGTAAACTCCTTGACAAACTGTACCGAGGCATTCACAATAGTTCATCTACAACTACAGCGGTCTCAGCCACCAAATGATGCCAGAAATATGAACCTTTGCCTTTCCCTGCCATTTGGTGTCCTCCTGATTTCACTCTGACAATGTGATACTGACCCCGTTTCTGCCCCAACCTTGACCTTCCATGCATTCTCTGCTTCCAAGATCCCTCACATGGTGTACTCACGTGATGCTCACCACCTGGCCCTACAGAGGCAGAGGAATGTGTGCAAAAAGGTGCAGGGAATTGAGAATGTGTCCTTTCATAAAGAATGTTAAGGATACAGTGGACAAAGGAGCAAAATGCACTAGAAAAATCTACGGAGAATAAGTAGTTAGAAGAGGACTTTGGTGACCAGGAAATGGTGACCAACCAGGAGTAGGTCAGAAATGATAGAGGTGGGTTCCAGAAACATAGAACTCACACAAGAAAAAGGCATAGGATTAAAAACACTCACCTGGGAATATGTAGAATGATGGGAAGAAGAAAACAGCAACAGAATGTTGTACAGAACAGCGCTCAAACCTGGGACTTCTCCACACAAGTCAGGCAGACCTGGACAACCTTGAGGGCCGAGAAAGGAGCCAGTGGAAAGAGAGAGGCTGAAGAATCTGGGGTGTTGGCACCAGGAAAACACGGTTTGGAAGGGATGGAATGGGTGGGGCGGGGTAGAAACAGACCTCGAAGTGCTGGCCTTGCAGAGGACGAGCACACACCTCCTTCTCAGATTACAAACACAAGTGGAGAGCTCGTTTTCAGGAAATCAATTTTTGAAAAACCTAAGGATTGTTCTTGAAAGCTTTCAACATACTCAGTAAGAGTGTCTTCAATCAAATGAGATAAGGTACATAAAATACTTGGCACAAGGCTTAACACATAACAATTGTTTGACATGTGGTGATCCTCAGAGACTTAGTAATACTTGTTGTAAGAGGAGTGGCAAACATTTACTGAATGTTTACTATGTTCCAGGAACTTTTCTAAGCTATTGCAGAGGTAGTGGTGGAATTAGAAGGAGCAGGAATAGCAGTTGAAGAATAAAGGGAGCACAAGTAAGCGTGAGAAAAACAGAAGGTTGGCTGGAAGAGATGCTATGGCAATTTCACCAGCCAAAGAACAGCTATCATTAAGCATCTGTGGGAACTCACTTGAAGTTGGCAGGTGTCCGGTCAGGAAGGAAGCCCGTAGAAGGGGTGAAATTGGAATAAGTAGTAGCCACACTACACAAACAAGGGTACACCAGTTAAAGAATTTAGTAGATGACATTTTAGAGGGTTGACACGTAGTCATGAAGCTGAATCATCTCCTTGCTACTGATCAAGAAAAGGGGTGGAAACAGTCAACTATGGGAAGTATGGTTAGTATGTTATAGCATAAGTGGTAAAGTCACTAAAAACGCAGAATTTGGACAGAAATATCAGGAATGAGGTTTGGCAGTATTGCTTCATTCAAGGAACTAATTCTATGACTTCAAGGAGGTTGAAAATGTCGCCCCCATCCCCACATTGCTCAGTCTTGATTATGATAAATCATCAAAGATGGTAAAAGTAGCCCTGGATGGGGTGGCTCATTTGGCTGGAGCATCCTCTCATGGACCCCAAGGTCATGGGTTTGATTTCCAGTCAGGGCACATACCTATGTTGAGGGGTTTGATCCCTGGTCGGGGCTCATACAAGAAAGCAACCAAGAGATGTTTATCTTCATCTCTCTCTCTTCTCAAAGCGATGAAAAAAATGTCCTTGGGTGAGGATTTTAAAAAAATATGGAAAAAGTAATTTTAGAAATTTGTTAACAATGGTGACAAGAATTTCTGGTACAAACTGGTGATACAACAGATCTCAAAAAAAAAGACTGGATAAAGGGAAGGATCAATCATTATTTGATACTAGTTAGCTATAACCAAGTACATTCTTTCTCATTCCCACTGATTTCTGAGGAGAAAGGGAAAAACTAAGTCTCAGGAAGTGAGGCAAAAGACTATTGTCCTTTTATAATCACTTTGTGGCACAGTAACATCATCAGTCATGCATGGTTCCTCCTCTCATATTCTTATATTTAATGATATGTTAATATCATATTCACGCTCTCAGTCCTGTGTGTTTAACTCACATCCTGGCACTATGCTACGTTCTCCTTACATTTTTTACTCATCGTTACATTTTCAGATTCACTAATGCAGACATATTTCAATCTAGTTCATTACTTCTAACCCCCTGCATGGTACTTCATCATTCACACTCATACATGTATCACGTTTTCTCTACTATTGGACCTTCAAGTTATCTCCCACTCTTCCCTGGTTCCAACTCTGCTTCTGAGAACTTACCTTTCCCCCATCTCCAGAAGAGTGTCTGTGGGGAATATTCCAAGGAGTGAAACTGCAGACATAGAACGTGAAGCGATGCCATTTCACTAATATTATTGCCTCCACAGTGAGAGCACTAATGTACCCTACACTGGAGTGCAGGAGGCTCATTCCTTTCTCTACAAACTCACCAGCACTTTGTATTATCTAGCATTTTAACTTTTGCCAACCTGATGGTTATAAATGGGTTTCTCATTTATTCTTGCTCTTTTTTCCTTTTGCTTGCTTGTTTCACTTAATACTTGTTTAGCATATTGGAAGTGTCAGGTGGGATGCTCAATGTGGTCAACCATCTGGCTGAGGTTGAAGGTGTAGCCTCAAGGTCACAGACTAAAATACAACAATAGTTCAAAAGGTGTCACATGTATTTAACACTGAACTTCAGAACAAAAGGAGCAGAAATGTCGGTGGGTATGTCTTCCAACAAATCACAAGTAGTTACAGTGGAAGGTATTAACACTTGGCTCAGCACAACGTGGAAAAGAACCTGGAATCAATGGAAGGCAAACTCGTGAGCCAGTACGTGCCACCTTCACACAGGCCCTGCTTGGCTCCTCCCCCAAGTCTTTTCTTGTAGTCATGCCTCATCTGATGGGTGGTTTGTTTGTTTTTTTAATCCTTTGAGAAATAGGACACTTTTGCTTTTGTTTCTGATGAAGGATAACTGGATCCTTTACTAATGATCCTTTACTAAATGGTTAAAGTAAAAGCCAAGTATCCACGTCATAACACTGACATTGGAGGAAAAAAGGGGAGAAAGATCACATGGTTGTTTAAATGTTATTTATCTGCGACTAAAAATGATGCTGAGAATCTCTTCAATGATTTATTACCCACTCAAGTTCCTCTTCTGGAACAGCTTAATGACTTTGTCCATATTTCTTCTCGTTCTTTAATTAATTAGTACTGTGTCCTTCTCTGACTCTCGATTTTTTGTAATTAATGATGCAAGTATCACTTCCTGCACTATTATGTCTACTTAAGTTGTCCTTCGTTAACCAAAATATTTATTTTTAATATAGTCAAATCCATCAACTTTTCTGTTAAAGGCTGTATATTTACATCTTTGAGTATATCTGGAGAAACTAGTTCATTTCCACCCATCTAATGAGCCTACTTAAAACTTTATTTTTAAATTATTTTTCATTGATTTATGATGCAATCACCATCATTTTCCAAGTTCACAAAAAAATATGAATCTGTTCTGAACTATCAATCCTCTGCAGTATACCAGCTTTCTTATACAAATATTATTTTACTAATTATTGCTTTGCAGGGTATCTCAATATCTAGGAGAGTTATTCATCTTCTCTCCTCTTCACCTTAGTTCAAAAGTTTTACTTTTATTAGCTGTTTTGGGCTTTTATCTTTCCATACATATTTTAAAACTAATATGCTAATTGCCCTCATGATTCCTGTTATAATTATTGAAAATGCATTTAATATACCCCAAAATTGAGAAAAAAATGACATTTTCATAAGGAAAAGTCATCATGAGCATGGTATATTTTTATGTTTATTTGGATTTTATTTCTCCTTCACTAGAGTTTAATAGTTTTCCTTATAAACCCCTTATGCATTTTGTTAAATTCAATCTGCATTTCATGGCATGTGTTCCTACTGTAGTGCTATCTTATTTTTATTACATTTTAATTGATTGCTGCTGGTATAGGGGACTCATTTATTTATTTTTTTGGTAGTTTATTTCTGTTTTATTGCTATATAGTATTCCATTTTCTTAATAAATCACAATGTATTTAGTCTCTTGAATATGGTCATTTAAGTACTCCTACTATTTTTGCTATTATAAACAGTACTGCTAGAAACACCTTGGTACATGTTTCCTGCTTTACATGTTTAAAAATCTATCGGTGTTTCTTAACCATTTTTGACTATGATTCGCATTAGAAAATACATGTAGCAGGTTGACTCAGTACAAACACACACTCTTCAAATCCACATTCCAAAGTTTCTCGGCGGTTCTTCAAGGCATTTCTAACAAGGCCCCCGGTGATGTCAATAAGGGCATGTTTCATGTATGTAATCAGAAGAAATCAAGAAGGGATGAAGAGACATCCAAGGTAGGCCTTCCCATTGGTAAATCACGGCTCCACCAACTTCCAGACTCGAGCCAGTTCTCACACCCAGAACCACGGGGTAAATGTGACCGCGGTCCATGGAAGGGGACTCATTTATTTTTATATGTTTATCTTATATTGGGAAATCTTGCTGAGCTTTCTTATCAGCATGACTAATTTGCTGAATAATTCTCTTGGATTTTAAATGTAAATGATCATATCATGAGCAAACAATTATTATTTTCTTTCCTTTTGTACCAGCTGGAACCATAAGGACTATGACAAGTATCATTTACACAAAGCACATGCATCTTGCTTCTGACTTTAGAAGTAGTGCCTCAGATTTATCCATTAAGTATGTCATTTGTTGCAGAATTTTTGCATATAGGTTTTCCTAGGCTATCAAGTCCTCAATTTCTAAGAAGTTTCATCATTTTTCCCCATGTACATTGAAATTACTGTTTTCCTCCAGTCAACTAATGTGATAGTGAATTCGTGCATTTTCTGAGATTGAATCATCTCTGTATTTCTGAGAACATTGTTACTTGGTAAAAATATGCTGCTTTTTAAAAAGTTGAATTACTCTGGATAACATTAAAAGACGTCACCCATAAAATTAGTATATACCTTTTGCATAATCTAGTTATAGAATTATTTTAATGTAAGTTATATAAGTCTCATAAAATTAGTTGGACAGTTTTTCTTTTTTTTTTTTCACTTTCTGGAAAAACTTATTAACACATGGGGATTCTGTGTCCCTTGAAACTTGGGTAAGTCCACTTGTCAAATTATTTTTCATGAGTGTGATGCGAAGGGCAGAAAGGTTATCTTTTTGGTCGCACTTCCATGTATTAATGATTACAATTTTATCCAAGTTTTCTGTCTCTTCTTAAACCAATTAGACTTTCACTTTCAGATATGTGTCTATTATATCCATAAGTGCTTTTCAATAATATTCTTTTATTATTTCTAATCTCTACTATATCTAGTCTAATTTCTACCTTTTCCTTTTCTAATTTTTCCTTGATGAGAATTCCAGATATGTATCCATCTTCCTAGAATTTCCAGAGAGTCAAGTGAAGATTTTGGTTATACTCTGGGTCATTTCTCTTCTTTGCCCTACTTCCTCTGTATTATTGTAATTTCATTTATTGTCGATACTTTAGGTTTACTCTACTGCCCCTTTTCTATCATCTGTATTTCTATAAAATTACCCAAAAGTGTGCAAAGACCCCAAGGAATGAGCTTTTCCTCCTTATAACCAGAGCCACAGATATTCATCAGCCGGGATGACCTAACCAACTCTCCACTACTGCAGTCGGAGAGGAGCAGTATTCCGCCCCACCGCCCCCCACCCCCCACCCCACCCCACCTGCCTCGCCCCAGAAACAGGCGTCCCACCAGGCGAAGTGCAATCCGATGACATGCAGTTGAGGAATGTGGACAGGATGTAAGTATCTCCAGTGTCCGTGCACACACAGATTCCACGTGACTCCACATCTGAGAACACACACCAACTCTCCAAGAGGGGACGGAGGCACCACCAATCTGAGGAGTCCCTGCACCAAGTACACACTTCCCTGTGTTGACACGACGCTTTCAATAAAGCCAGACTCCAGCCCAGAAAAACACCAGGTGGAACACTCCCAACCCCTGTCACTAGTACAATTTGCAGTAGGTCAGGGCTAGAGATTGTGTCCAAGATTCTCCTGGCACCGTTTCCAAAATTCTGAACCACGGGTACACGGCTGTTTGCGTACGATATCATCACAGCCAGAGTGCGGATCACTGAGGAGGCCGGTCCACACCCAGTCCCTTCCTGATTGCCTCTCACCTTCCGGGGAAGGAAAGGGCACGGAAAGGGTGAGAGTGCGAGGGCGGCCCTCCGCAAGCTCGGGCCGGGGAAGGCGCCACAGCGCGCTGCGTTGGAAATACACTGACCATGGATCTTCACGTGTGTGAGCTTGACGTAGCACTGTAGAGTCCACAAAACCTTTTCAAAAGTGAAAATCTCGTTTAAAGTCTCACAACGGCATTTTACATGTCAATTTACATCTCCATAACATTTTTTTAAAAACAGGGGGGAAAGGAAATAAATAGAAAATACAAGGAGAGGAAGTAGAAACAGGAAAGACAGATAACTCGCTTACGTCTTCTCAATTGCATAAAAATGGGAGCTAGGTGAAAGACGGGATCCACAAAGCTTTTCTTTAAGTTGGGAGAGATATCAGTTTAATTACACACAGATGAGGAACCTAAAACAGTCCAACTCACAGAAGAAGAGACTACAGAAGTGGCTGCCAGGGGCTGAGGGGTAGGGGACCAGGGAGTCGCTACTCAAAGGGGACAAAATCTCAGTCACATGAATGACTGAATTCGTGAGATCGGCTGCACAACATCGTGCCTATGCTTAACAACGCTGTGTTGTGCGCTTCAGCATTCGTTAAGAAAGTGGATGTCATACTCAGAGAGGGAGAGGCTGATGGACCAAGGAAACCTCTGGGAGGCAGTGGACAGGTCTACGCCCATCATCGTGGTGGCGGTACGCCGAGTGTTTGCATGGGTCTCCATTGATCACATGGTGCACACTGAATGTGTTCAGTTCATTGTATTTCACGTATACTTCAATAAAGCTGTTAGAAATAACATGCTAAAACAATAGCTGCCAATTAGACACAGGTGGTATTATTCTTATATTTCAGCATGTCAACTAAGGCTCAGACAAGGTAAATTACTTTCTAAAGAATACATAACCAAAAAGAGGCAGATTTGGAATAAGAACCTAGATTTTTGGACCCAGGATTTTCTTCCCAACTCTGGCCTTCTCCATGGGGTTTGGGTCCTGCCCTCACTTCAGCCTCTGGTGCAGCCCCTCACACTTTATGAGGAAGGAGCCATGGGAACAGTCAGACCCTGTTTCCCACGTGACCACGATTCTACACTCTACAGGGTCTGTAACAGAACTGTGCAGGGCTTCAATAATTCTTTAGCATCAATAGGGGAAGTCATCCTACCATATCATGGACTCATTTCCCATGTAAATATTCTATGATGGTGGAGGCGTGCAAATTGGGACAGAGGCAGAACAAGTATGCAGTTTACTCGGCTGGAAGACAGAGACCGGAGACTCCCTTCCTGTGTAAATGAAACTCCTTACTCAGGACACCACTGGGATCTGTTTGGAGGCCTTTCTTTCCTCCAGCTATATTCATTCCCATCTTGATCTCCCCATCAGCTTCATGACTTTAAATATCACCCACAATAGAACTGCAAATCACCTGCCCTAGTGTCAGTCAGGAGGACCCGCCTGGACAGCTAACTCATGTCTCGAACTCAAACGCCCCACACTGAACTTCTGACAACTTCTCCTTCCCCAGCTTGCTCCAGCTGAGGCCTCTTCTTGGATAACGACACCTCTATCCTTCCTGTTGCTCAGGCAAAAAATAAAGTCATGCTGGCCCCTCTCTTTCACACCCCATATTCAATTTATCAGGACCCAACAGGCTCTACATTTAAAATATGTACAGAAACCAACCACGTCTCACTTCTACTGCTATTCTGATCCGCCATATTCTCCCTCACCCTTGTCTCCTACAGTCTGTGTTCAATGCAGCAGCCAGAGTGGTCCTTCCAGAGCATTCCAGTCCTCCAAGTCTCCAGAGGCTCCCCATCCTACACAGAATACAAGCACAGTTCTCACACTCTCCTGCATGGCGCCCCCTGCTGGCCACACTCCACTTTTCTGACCTCACCTGCTGCCCTTCTGTCCCTCCTCCACCCCAGCCACACTGGCCTCCTCCCTGGGCCTCAAACACACCAGGCCTGCTCCCCACTCCGGGCCTCTGCCTGGCTAATGCTTCTGCCGGGAATGCTCTTCCCCCATATACTCACAGGACTCACTTCTTTAACTCCTTCAAGTTTTGCATCAAATATCACCTTTCCTCTAAAGCCAAACTCACAGATCCTATTTAAAACTGCATGTCACCTCCTCACAATTCCTGTCCTCCTTAATTTTTCTCCACTGGACTTATCACTCTCAAATCTACTATACATTTACTTCACCTGAGTCTTGTATCTTTCTTCTCCCTAAAACGTATGCTCCATGAGGACAGGATTTTTTTTTGTCTGTTTTACTACCTGTTGTATACCCCAGGCTTGGACCTAGATCTGAACCTGGCACATAGTAGGTACTCAATACATATGAAATTGTTGAATCAATCAATAAATGAATGAATAAATGGATTAGAACAGATGACCTCACAGATGCCTACATTGCTGGTATGCATATACACACAAATGTGCAGGATAATAACTAAAAAATCAAGAGCAAGTCTTCAGCCCCTAAACTTGGAGGAACCTGCCAGGAGTCATCTAGTTCATACTCTAGGGTCAGGGGTATCTGCTGGTGGAGGCTTCCCAATGAAGTTCCCTGGGGTTTGCACACATGTGAGAGTTAGAAAGGAGACTCATGCGTGCACCTCAACAGCCAGCTCCCTGCTCTGGCCTTTGGACAAATTAAGCCATCTAAGACCTCTCAGGTGCCTGACGCTTCAGTGCAGGTTCTGGAGCTGCGCCTGCTCCAGTATGCAGAGGGGAGAATTATTATGATGAGAGAGGAGCGACGAACACTCTGGGGAAAGAGTGCGGCGCCAGTGGGACAGACAGCTCTGGACAGGGGCCACGTGAGATGGGAAGAGCTGCTTCTCCTTGGACAGTAGGAGAGTCACTGTACGTGTGCCAAGTCCCAGCTAGGTCTCCTAGCCTGAGGAGGGGTTGCAGAGTGAGCACACTAATCACAGGTGCCTTAGGTCTTGCCCGTCCTCCCTGTGGAAGGGACTAGTAGGCTGCTCTCCTCTCTCCTGACCTCTCCAGGGACATGCAGCAAGCTAAGGTTATAGTACTGGCCAACCACTGCCAGCCAGAAACTGCCGTGGTAGCACCCTCGGCGTGGTCTCCCCCTGCAACCCCTGCCTCCCCATCTCTAGTTCTTCTCATTTCAAGCCCTCCACCACCTCTCCAACTGCCCACTGCAACTCTCCCGCCTGCCGTTTTTCATTTTGCCTGTGACCTTTCTACCCTACACTCACCAGGATCTGAGTCTCTTCTCCGCCTACCTCCCACCATCCCTCGGTCTGGTCCCAGGTAAGGAGAAGCCTGGCGTTTACAGGGTACATGGGCAGGGAAGGAAATACCGAGACTGGAAATAAGGCAATCAACACACTCCCCAGTGAGGTTTACCCAAAGAGCTAACTGCCTCTGAGAGAAGCATTTCTTCTGCCCTACTGAGGTC
>JAPYXV010004402.1:0-11413 GCA_028533065.1 Trachops cirrhosus
CAACAGGGGAGTGGGAGGAGGAGAGTGGGGGAAAGATACAAAGAATAAGTAGCAGTGAAGGTAGATAGAAAATTGACAGGGGGAGGGCAAGAATAGTATGGGAAATGTAGAAGGAAAGAACTTATGACACATGGACTGAAGTAAAGGGGGGGAATGTGGGTGGGAGGGGGTGTTCAAGGTGGAGGGGAATGAAGGGGGGATAATAGGACAACTGTGATAACATAATCAATAAAATATATTTGAATAAATAAATAAACAAATAAATAAAAGACTTGTGGTTGTAACCCCTGTGCCTTAACCAAGATTGCCAAGTGTTGAGAAATGGGTACTTTTAAGTCCTACATTGCTCCAACTTATTCTGCAAGAATCAACTCAGGATTCTTTACAAACATTTGAATCCTTTCTATGTGCCAGAGTTATAACTATGTACAAAAAGCAGCTTTTGCTTCAAGGAACTTCAGAGAATCTATGAAAGCTCAGGGGTGTAAGTACTCTTAGAAGAAACTGAAGAAGTTCTAAAAATGTATAAGAAAACACCCACCAGGACTTGAAGGAGTCAAATCAGGCGATTGAGACCTGACAGCTGATGGGGTGGTGAGGGAGAGCATTCCCAGCAAAGGGAACATGACGTGCACAAATCTGGGAGGTGAGGGAGAGCATGCCATGCTCATATGCTCACTGCAGGTGGTCGGGCATGGCAGAGACCTCATGTGAGGGGCAGAGACTGCCTAATCACTGTGGTTTTTCTGAGCTATGTTACAGAGTTTCCTCCACATTACAAGATGAAGGATGTTAGCAAGAGAGTGGTTGATTAGATTAGTGCTTTAGAAATATGTTGTGATGTGGAAAACAAATTAGAAGGAGGAAAGAAGAGGAAGAGAGACTTGTCAGGAGGCTGTAATAGCAATAATAGCAATAATTACAGAAATGCAGATGAAGGAGAAATTAGAGAATGGAAGTGAGTTTTAACATTTGATTTGGGTCTTGAAGGATGAGTAGGAGTTTACCGGGCATGCAAACAGGCATTCAGAACATAGGAAAGACAAAGAAAACTGAAATGTAAAAGATATATTCCTGGGTTTTTATAAATAAAAGAATAAATGAGATATGAAGAGAAAGATGGCTTAGAAACAGTTTGGAATGCCATTTGGTTTTTTCAGCTGGGGAGTAATATGCTCAGGTCTACATTTTAGAACAATAAAAGTAGGGTGATGGATACATTTGAAGTGCAGAGAGATGCCACGCTGCCAGTCCCCTGTAGAATAGTACAACTGGTCACCCCACAGCACTCTGAATCTCCATAGGAATTTCTTCAAACCCGGGAGATTTGACTAAAACAAAGGTAGGCTACAATTTCTGTAACAAAGTACTTTCAAACAGACCCTTTCAGAAACCAGGCCAGTTTCCTAAGTTTCAGGGGGTCACAATGGCTCTGGATCTTTGGAACAGACACTGCAGGGAGTTACCAACAGTCCTTCTCATGACTCTGTTTTGTTCAGGTATCTGCCCTTTCCCTACGTGATGAAATAAACCCCCGTACACACACACACACACGCACACACGCACGTGCACACACACAGATCTAAATTAATTACAGTGGAATTATTTCCCTCTAAAGTGCCTGTTTTCCTGGTAACACATGTAACACAATTCTGTCAAATGAGATGAGGATTTTCTGGAGGGATGAGATTCTCAGGAAGTTTTCTAAGCTCTTTGAAAGAGACTCGGAGAAAGATGATCCCCTTTTCTACTCTTATCAAGATATGATGCCTGCTGATCCTGCAGCCTTCTTGGGAATAAGAGAGAAGGACATGACATGCTAAGGATGGTTGAGAAGAAAGGTGAGAGGAATCTGGGTACCAAGTACCATCAATGAGCCTCTGGATTAACCAAGGTCAGGACTACCCTACCTTGGGAATTCTTACTATGTGAGCTGAGCTTTCTCCATGGTTTAGCCATTTTGAGTTGCCGCTTCAGTTTCTTGCACCAGATAAAATCCTCCAACCATTCAGAACTCCTTTTGTAGTACAGAAAATAAATGTAAGGTTTAGGAGTAGGGAGTATTCTTCCACATTGACTACATCTCTTCAAGTTCTTCCTCCTCCCTTTTCCTTCTCCTCACTGACTACTATGAATCTATCACTTGTTCTGGAGGCTGCTCTGTGATGGTAAACAGTGATAGGAAGAAGGTAAAGAACATGAACTGCCTATGCTTCCCACCCTGGGGTGCTTGACTGGTAGCAGGAGTGGACAGATCACTCCTGGATGTTCAAAGGAGTCCTGTGAGCACATTTTCTTCGTACAAGATATGGTAAAAAAAAAAAAAAAATCATCATCTTAACTCTGCACCAATTTCTTCATGAGAAGTGGGATGAAAATGTCATAAAGGGTCACTGTGAGCAAAGTTTCCCTTAATTGGATTGCATAGCTGATTTGCAGCATACTGCCAGCAAGCAAACTCCACTTCCACGCAACATAGGAAATGTAGTGACAGGCTGTGAGTTCCTGACATAGGCTCTGATGTACGACAGCACAGAGAAAAGATGCTACAGAAAATGGTCTCTGGTGTCTGTGGCAGCACAGCAGCGACTCTGGCAGAGAAAGCTGTTTCTCAACTTCTGATTTCTGCGACTCATCTTCTTTCACATTTTAGTTTTCTGAAATTGGAGTGCATCTCACAACAAATATGTAACATTTAATGTGGCGTTATTTATTTTCTCATAAGATGTTCTGTGTCAACTGACGTGCAAGGAACAGTCAGGACAGATCCACTCCCCTCAGGGTAGGAAAACATGCTGGACAGACAGCGACCATTGTAACAAGAGGGCATTTACTTATGGGAAGTGGTGTCCACTGAGCTGGGTGGCCTGAGTGGGGGCAGAGGAGGTCTGCCCTCTGGGTAGACAGGAGAAGTGTCTCAAGTTGCATGATTGTGGGGTCCCTTCAGGTGGGGACCTCCCTTGCATCCTGTTTGGCTTGAAATTCTTGCATGTAAAGTCATTCCCTTAGATCTCAAACACTCATCTTGTCTTTGAGGGTTTTCTACTGTATGATTTTCAAGTTGAATTGCATAGATTTCTTTTTTCAAGTAAAATCTCTTTGCAAATGATAGTATATAAATAGATATTCCAATGGGTTTCTTACTTATAGAAAAATATTTTATTCTTTGCAGAACTTCTAAATCACCTCCATGGAACACTGCTTGAAAATTACTATTGAAATCTACAGAAAGATATATGAAATAATAAAGTTATGAGGCAAGAATCATAATATTAAAAATTTTCAGATTTACCTAGTTCAACATCCTCATTTTACTAAGGAGGCAACTGAGGCTCCCAGATGTTAAAAGGCTCACCCACAGTTAATACTTATTTATCTAGGCGGTGACTGCTAGGATCAGAACCTGGGCCAACTGACTCCTGGTCTACAGTCTGGTAGGACAGTAGGGGCCCATTTACAAGAGCACCAGTCAGAGGTCCATACCCCTAAGTCACATGTTGCCCTACTGGCCCTGTGCCTTCATAGGAAACACCTGCCATCACAGCCATTGGAGCTTCTGCAGCAACGTGGCATTGGTGGCATCCATTATAAAATGGGATAATAATAGTACTTATGGTGCTGGTGAAGAATCAATGGGAATAATACAGGTAGAATACCTAGCATGTAGTGGGAACCCAGTTATACAATTAGCTCTTATTATGAATAACACAACTCATTGCATATTTGGACCTGTTGAGTAGTTGTTCTGTCTAAGGCATCTGCCTCTTAATATTAAAAATAATTTTGAAAAGCTGCATCTTTTATATTAGTTTGGAGGGTAGGAGATAATCTGGTTGGATGTTACAGCAAACCACTTTTCACAAAATGAAGGAAGATGCAGGTGTTAAAATTCCCTACAGATGCTTTGCTCTGATCCCTGCTGATAGAGTCCACTCAGCTCCTGGACACTGTGATGCTAAAATACCAACCCTGTTCCATAAGGACATACTTAGGCAAAGGACTTGAGTAGCATGGTGGTCTTTTGATCCCAGAACTATAATGAAAACATGCTTTCTCTTAATTGTTTTAAGGTATGTCTTCTTTGGTTCTTGTCCCAGGTTCTCTCATTTTTTCTGTTTCTCTCCTCTATTCTGTTTATCTTGTTTCCTGCATACCAAACAGGATAGGACTTCCTTGCCATCTAGAGAAAAAGACCAAGGCTGCCCTATACTTTTCCGTCTTGCTCCAGACTAGTGAGGTGGTTCCTGAAAGGCTATTAAGTGAATAAAGAAAATTTCCACTACTTCTAATGTGAAAAAGGAATGATACACAGGTAACAGAGAATACCTAAGTAAGTTTGACAGAAATCTGTTTCAACTGGACATGAAAATACGTTTGCACAAATAATAAGCAACATTTCAAAACTAAATAAATTGAGCTTGTACATAAAATGCACATAAGCTGGCAAGAGAAGACTTGATAGTGGGTGTTGGGTGTTGATGGAAGGTGCTGGGGAGTCAGGTGATTGACTTTCAAGCAAGTAACCTGTGTATTGTGATTTATAATAAGAAATGTATATTTTTGGTCTTCATCCCATTCCTGGCAGAGCTCTTAAACCTTGGAATTTCCCAAGTGATAAATAAGAGATAAAGGTGTTATTCAAAAGAAGTCTTTCCAACCACACCTGAGTTTATGTTAATGAGGTAATATTTGCAAATCCCCTAAGGATGTAGGCTGGTGGCCAGGGGAACCATCCTGGTGATTGGAGGGTTAGAACTTTCAGCCCCACCTCTCACCTCAGGGGACAGGGATAAGGGCTGGAGATTGAGTTCAATCACCAATGACCAATGATTTAATCAATCATGCCGGTGTAATGAAACCTCCATAAAAATCTCTAAAGCAGCGATTTCAACTGGTGTCTTGTAACAATTTTTTAAAACATAGAATACCTGACGATACCTGATGAAAATCAGGAATTTCATCAGGAAACACTGACCTGTTTTCCTTAGATTGTCAAATAAAAAAATGAAAACAGCCAGCACTGCAGTAGCTTTCCAGTGCGAATGCCCTGTCTTGAACCATAAATATGTATGTCATATAGTACAGTTGCATCTTATTGGTCACGTCGCATATAAGGTTGCATCTGATTAGTTAATTCTTGGTACCAGAAACCCTTATATAGCCTCCTGAGTTTTTAAAGTCACTTTGAAGCAAAAAGGGTAAGTAATTACTATTCTTATTAATTTTTTGTAAATCAACCAAAATTATATCTATTTTTTGTCAGATTGGCAAAAAGTATATTTTTTGGTGTACCACAAAATTTTAGTAGTTAGTTTATGTGTGGCATGAGATGAAAAAATGACAAGAGCTTCCAGGTTGGTGGCTGGGCCTGGAGAGGGCATGTAGCTCTACATCCCTTCCCAGACTGCCCTATGCCACTCTTCTCTCTTATATTCTTGTAGTAAACCAGTAATCTGATAAGTGAACTGTTTTCCTGAGTTCTGAGAACTGGTCAGTCAGAAGCCCAGATAACGACCAGGAACTGCAATTGGTATCTGAAGCTGGGGTGCAGTCTTTTGGGACAGAGCCCTTAACCTGTACGATCTGACACTCTCCAGGTAGACAGTATCAGAACTGAGTTAAATTTGCAGGGCTCACACACTCACATCTCATGGGCAGACAATCTGAGTGTGAGTAGAAGGAAAAACAGGGTTTTTTCTTTACACAGAATCTTTGGGGCTCAAACTGCACTTAAAGTTATAGACAGAGTAAAGCTAAACAGGAGAGTACATGAAAACATGGTTTACAATAACTTCTTTCATATATACAATTTCCACATATTTAAAAATCTGTTGCTGGGTTTTCTATTCTGTTCCAATGGTCTATTTACATAGTCATTAAGAGCATCCTGTCTATATAAATATATGTTTTAATAAAGTATGCATTAAAGTGAGCCCCTGTACTTTTATTTTGCCAAAATTTTCTTGGTTCTTCTTGCTTCTTTATGCTTCCATTCATACTTTAGAGCTAAATTTTCAATAAAAGGGAAAAAAACCATTGAGATTTTATGGACATTGCATTGATTTATTCTACTAATTTAAGGATATTTCATAGCTTTAAGTTATTGAGTATTTCCATCCAAAAATATAATATATATCTCTGCTTATTTATTAGCTTTAATTTTGACATTTAATAATTATCTCCAAATTGGTCTTGCACATCTTTTGAAAGAATGATTCCTCTTTTATTTTAATTACATTTGTTACATTGATAGTTGTTGATAGTGTGTAGAAATGCAATTGATTTTCTCTGCAATCTTATCTAGCAATCTTGAAAAACTCATTAGTTAGTCCTAAAAATTAGACTGCGGATTCCCCTGGACTTTCCATGTAGATAATTATAATTTATGAACAATAGCAGTTTTGATTCTTCCTTGAAACTATATATTTTTTTTTACTTATTTTTTTATTAACTTTTTAAAACTTACTATAGTCATAGGACCTCTAGTACATTACAAAATAGATACAGTGATAGTGGGTATTTTATGTTCCTGATTTGTAATGAAATACTTTTTACTTTTCATGATTATTTGTGATGTTATTGGTGAATTTCGGTAGAAACCCTTTATCAGGTTAAGAAAGTTTCTTCTATTACTAGTTTTCTAAATGGTTTTGTTTAATCTGGAAGTTATGTTCAATTTCATTTAATGCTTTTTAATTTAGATTTGTAGATGATCCTGTGGTTTGGTTTTTCTCTTATAAAATATTAATATGGAGAATTAGAGCAATAGATATTTACCCAGATTATACAGCACATGGTTTAAAGAGTCAAACAACTCTGTGATACACGATTTGCATGTCCACCAGGAATGCACGAGCATTCCCGCTGCTCCTTGTCCTAATCTACACATGGTATTATTATCAATATATTTCATGTTAGCCATTCCATTGGGTGGTACCTCATCATTTATAAAATTAAGAGCTCTTCAGTTTCCGCTGGGAGTAAAACTAACAAAAATCAACTAATCTAGGGTGAGCCACACCAAGATGTTTGTAAATTGGTAGATAAATCAACTTGTATAGTAATAGCTCAGTCCAAAGTCAGATTCCAAAACTCCTGTGACTGACTATTCCAAGGACTTTGTAAATCTATTATCTTCAAAGTACCTGCAATAATTTGTGAATCTACTGTTTGTAAACTAAACTGATACAATTATAAGTTTTTGTGAGTTCTGGGATTTTTTTAGATTTAAAAAGGGTGTCTTTGGGGGCTAAGAGCACAGGCCAGGCCAAGGCATGGGCTTGAAAGTCCTGGCTCTGACAACTGTTATATGTGACCTTGGGTAAACTCTGAAACCTGAACCTCAGTCTTCATATTTGTAAAATGGGAATAGTAGTAAGATCCACAGAATAGGTTCATTCTGAGAATGAAATTAGATAATCCATATAGAGTTCAGTCCATTGCCTGGCTTGGAACATATGCTTGTTAAAAGTTTAGTTGTTATTATTTGTCAAAAAGTTTGGATAATAGTTGCTTCACTAGTAGAGGAGAAGGAAAGCAGTCAGGCAAATCTTTAGCAGATGTGTGTAAAGACTAGACAAAATTGGAGACAAAATTTAAAATGTCTGAAGGCAGTCCAAAGTAGACAGAAACCAGAGGGAAGTTTAGTTTTAAGAAAACTGTAAGCAGAAGGGTTAAAATCTGCAGAGACCATGCTTCTTGATCCAAGGAAGTAGCCCAACTCCCATTGCTACAGCTGTGGAAAAATTAGAAAGTTAAAGAAAGCCGTTACATCATCAGTGGCCTTGGAACCTGTCTGCAGTAATGATGTTAAAAGCGGTGGTTTTTAGATGTGTAGAAAAGGGAAGATGAAAAGAAAAATCTTTCATCCAGAGTCATGTAAGGACTTAGTCCTTTATTATAAAGGAATTAGTGAAGGATATTACATGATTGTTGGGCAGTGACTATTCATTCATACATGTGTTCCATCACCTCCCCATTCACTTATTCAACACATTTTTATCAATCATCTACGATTTTATTACTAAATGTTAGCAATATAAAGATGAATTTGTGGATTTCCACTATATATTTTCTAAACACTGCCTTGACAAACTCCAGAGACAATTTCAAAACTCTGCCTCAAAACCCTGTACCCAGTCTTGGCTCCCATTCGCCTCAAATCATCTGCAACAGAGAAAGCATGGCAGCACCTGCATTTAGCTTGAATTTCTACCCACTTCCACAGACCTGACAGAGAGGATCTACATCCATGACTATCAACCTTGGCTGCACATTAGATTCACCTGGCGAGCTCTAAAAACCCTTATGCTTTGGCTATTTCCTAGATCAATCACATCAGAAAATATGAGAGTGGGACCCAGGCATCAGAATGTGTAAATTTCCGGAATCCCAGTCAAGATGGAGTATAGGTAAATGTCGTGCTTGGGTACCTCACACATTCACATCAAAATGGCAACTAAATTACAGAACAACCATCATTCATAACTCCCTGAAATCTAGCTTAACAGAAGTCCTACGCCTAGGGATATAAAGAAAAAGTCACATCAAGAATGGTAGGAGGTGCAAAGATGCAGTTGGGCTGGTCTCACACCCATGTGTGCTGGTTAAAAATCAGGATGGATATCTTAGCTGCAGAGGTCCCCCATGAGGTGCATGGGGTTCCAGTCCCACATCAGATCCCCCAGCCCAGGTTTTTGTGCCAGGAAGAGAAGTCCCCATAGCTTCCGGTTGTAAAAAGCAGCAGGGATTGTGACTGAGTGAGACAGAGGGACTTGGGGAGCCTCAGATGTTCCTCTTCAAGGACTTGCACAAGGACTTAGACTCAGTCACTCTGAGCTCCAGCACTGGAGCTGCAGCTCAAAATGTTCCAGGAACATAAAGGGAGGAACCGAGTTGTCTGGCATCAGCGAGAGCTTGAGGGACAGCTTTCTCGCAGAGAGAAGTGCTGGTAGAGGCCATTGTTCCTTTTGTGAGTCCTGCCCCAACAGAACCATAGAGCCAGCACCATCTCTGTCTCCCTTAACTTTGTCAACGCTGTTTGACCTGCCCTGGTGATTCCCTGAGAACTTGCTCCATCCAACTTGCAAGTCCACCAAAGCCATTTCGATTGGTTTTTCTATACAAACATCCTTTCTTGCCTCATGCTTCAGACTTTCCTAAAATCTATCAAACAAGTAGTATCTGGCCTCTGTGTACCCTGGAGCTCTTGCTGAGTGGTCCCAGGCCAGGCACTAGTGGAAGCTGGCTTTGATTCACAGCTTGGCCTCTTCTGGGTACCTCCAAGTGCAGCACAAGTAGCAGCTATCTGCAGATCACTCTGTAGCTCATGCCAGGTGGCCCCAGGCAAGGCACAGGTGGTGGCTGACCTTGCAGTTCCTGAGAGGTCCCAGTGCATCTGGTGAACAGCTTCAGACCACAATGGATTACAATGCTACTACCTCCACAAGTGACATATTCAAGGGGTAGACTCAATGGGTACTAAAGCAAGCCCTGTTCCGTAGCATTGGCCCCTGCAAGCAACTGCTCTACTGTAGTCACAGCCAGTCCTTACATCCAAATTATCCTGGGGATATATCTCTCCCATTGATGTGCCAACAGCAATCAAGGCTCAACAGGACACTGCACACAGCCCACAAAGGGGGACACACCTGGAACATCCAACTCAGATGACTGGGGATGTTGTGCCACTGGGCCCTACAGGACACCTGCTACATAAGACCACTCTACCAATACCGGGAGACCAAAAAGCTCTACCTGATACATAGAAATAAACACAGCAAAGTAGCCAAAATGAGGAGAGAAAGAAACAAGTCCCAAGTGAATGAATAGGAGAAGCCTCCAGTGAAATGGAGGCAAAGCAAAAAAAAGATTGAGTTCAAAACAATGGTTATAAGGATGCTCAAGAAACTTAATGAGAACTTCAATAGCATAAACAAGGATATGGAAGCCATGAAAAAGAACCAGTTAGAAATGAAGGGACTTCTGGAAAAGATGGAGGCATAGGTAGATACACTGTGCCTCTTCGCACAACCAAAACAAGGACAAGAACAAATTTAAAAACAGAAAACAACCAGAATTGACAGAAAACGAACTGTATGGAAGTTCAACAACCAAGGAGTTAAAGAAAAACATTCATCCAGACCAGAAGAGGGGCAGAGACAGGCAGCCTGGTAGAGAGGACTTGTGGCAAGGCAGCGGCTGGAGGACCAGGCAAGGCGGTGGCTTGCAGACTGGGCAGTCCCACATTTGCATGCAGATAAATCAGGAGAAACAACTGGGGAGTGAGATAGACCACACAACCCATGGTTCCAGTACGGGAAAATAAAGCCCCGAAGACTCTGACTGAAAACACCTGTGGAGGTTGAGGCGGCAGTGGGGGAAACTTCCAGCCTCACAGGATACTTCACTGGAGAGTCCAACAGTGTTCTAGAATGTACACAATCCCACTCACCAGGAATCAGCACCAGAAAGGCCCAATTTGATTGTGGGTAGCGGGGGAAGTGACTGAAAATCAGCAGAGCGTAGAGCAAGCAGCACTGTTCCCTCTCAGACCCCTCCCCCACATACAGTGTCAAAAACAGCATGTGGGTTGCCCCGCCCTGGTGAACACCTAAGGCTCCACTCCTTACTATGTAACAGGCACACCAAGACAAAAAAAATGGCCTAAATGGAAGAACAGATCAAAGCTCCAGAAAAAATACAACTAAGCAATGAAGGGATAACCAAATTATCAGATACACAGTTCAAAACACTGGTTATCAGGATGCTCCAGGAACTCAATGGGTACTTCAACAACATAAAAAAGACCCAGGCAGCGATGAAGGTCACATTATATGAAATAAATAAAAATCTATAGGGAACCGGCAGTGACAAGAAGGAAACCAGGACTCAAATCAATGGTTGGGAGCAGAACGAAGAAAGAAACATTCAACCAGAACAGAATGAAGAAACAAGAATTCAAAAAAATGAGGAGAGGCTTAGGAATCTCCAGGACATCTTTAAACATTCCAACATCTGAATCATAGGGGTGCCAGAAGGAGAAGAGGAAGAGCAAGAAATCCAAAACTTATTTGAACAAATAATGAAGGAGAACTTCCCCAATCTGACAAAGAAAATGGAATTTCAGAAAGTCCAGGAAGCTCAGAGAGTCCCAAGAAGTTGGACTCAAGGGGGAACACACCAAGGCACATCCTAATTAAATTACCCAATTAAAAAGAAGGAGAGAATCTTAAAAGCAGCAAGTGAAAAGGAGAGAGTTAACTCCAAAGGAGTTCCCATTAGACTATCAGCTGATTTCTCAAAAGAGACCTTACAGGAAAGAAGGGGCTAGAAAGAGGTATTTGAAGTCATGAAAGGCAAAGACCTACATCCAAGATTATTCTATCCAGCAAAGCTATCATTTATTTTTTTT
>JAPYXV010004403.1:0-11412 GCA_028533065.1 Trachops cirrhosus
GTGGGGGAAGGTACAGAGAATAAGTAGCAATGAAGGTAGATAGAAAACAGACAGGGGGAGGGCAAGAATAGTATGGGAAATGTAGAAGCAAAGAACTTATGACACATGGACTGAAGTAAAGGGGGGGAATGAGGGTGGAAGAGGGTGTTCAGGGTGAAGGGGAATGAAGGGGGGATAATAGGACAACTGTAATAGCATAATCAATAAAATATATTAAAAAAATAAAATAAAATAAAATGGAATAAACTTGAAAAAAAAATGGCAGGAAAATGTTAAAAGGGGTGACTCTTCTGCCCAGAGGTGACACTTATCTCATCTAAGCTGCCATGACACATGAAGTATGGTTACAGCAACCAGAAAAAATTTACACCTAATTTATTGGGTTGAATCCCACTTGATACTTTATACAAGCTAATTTTATTCTCTGAGCACATTTCTTCATATCTGAAGAGAGAACACCCCCACCTCTGAGGCTCTCAGGATTAAATAGCAGCAGAGAGGCCCCAGCCATGAGAGGCCGGCCATAAACAGCAGACACCTGAGTTACTGGACAGAATGGAACCCGGGCATGAGAGAGTCAGCCCCTGAATTCCACTAAGATGAGACAAGATGTTTGGAGTGGGGATGTCGGCATGTGCCCATCTTATGTACCTCTGTCAGGGGCTCGGAAGGGTGTCCCTGGCACTCTAGTCTCAGGTACACAGAGGAAGGGGCACTCTACAGCCCCTCAGCACCCCTGTGGAGTCAGCCAAGGAGAAAGGAAGTAGGAAGTGCCAGCAGAAGTTGGGGCACTGTTGATAAGTCTGGGAAGCAGGTGGAACCAGGTCACTGTGCGAGGCCTATGAGAATTCTCCTTTCCTCCAACAAGGTAGGCACTGCTTAGCATCCACACTCCCACTGTGGCCCAAACCGAGCCTGAAGAAGAGGCAGCCCTCCTCCCTTCCCAGACCAGAGTCTCAGGGAATGACTGAAAGGCAAGAAAATTACCACTGAGGAAAAGAGAGATAAAAGAACCACAGGCACATGCATTTAAGATTTTAAAAGTTTATCCAAATCTCCTCATGCCTAAGCTTCCAGGTGGGGCTGCACAGGAGGGAAGCAGGGGCAGGAATATGAGCATCTCAAGTCACCCACAGTCACTCTGACCAAGCTGGTTTGTTCCCATAAATGAGGGAGGTGGACCACGTGGTCTCTGAGGCACCATCTCACCAGCCGCTGCAGGATCAGTTTGTTCTCAAAGGCAGGCCTGGGAGGGTAGAGAACTGCCAGTGACAGTGAGTGAGGGCTCAGGGTTCCCTGGGGCTAGGAGATGCATCCATCAACTGCCGGAGGTGAGAGGCCGCCTTGTCCAGTTTCAACAATTCCAGCTGTATGGAAGAAAGCTGGACAGGGCGAGAAGCAGGTAAGAATCCAGGTATGAGGCCCACCCTCCTCCTACCACATTCCCTCATCCCTCAGGGAGGTGAGCTCCCTCGGTGGCCTCCCAGCCTTACCTTCTGCTGCCTTTGAGTCTCTGCCTCTTTCTCTGATGGGGTTCGGGCTATGAGGCCATCAAACTGCTTCTGCAACTTGTGTCTTCTGGCAGCCAGCAGAGGTAGATGGGCCTGGGGGTCCACCAGGCCCTGTGGGAGAAGAGAGACATCCATGGCTTATCCAGCATTTCCTTCCTCCCCATGCTAAGACCCCTCTGCACTTTTATAAAACTCACCCACCCTTGCCCTCTTCCCAACATCCTTTTTGACCCCTCCCCCACTCCAATCTCCTATGAGCACCTGTAGCTCCATGTAGACCTGAACGGTGTCACTGACAGAGGCCTGGGCCCAGCCAGAGGGAGCGGCTGTGTCAGCAGGTAAGAGGCCCACAGCCCCACAGCGGCCCAAGGTGCCCAGTGGCTCCAGGAAGGCCTCAAAGGCGCCCTGCTCTCCAGGCTCTGAGCTCTGCAGCAGCACTGGAAGGAAAGGGAATCTGTCCAGGCCCATGACCCTGCCTCCCTTCCCATCCTGCACCTCCTACCCTGGGCCCCGCCCCCAGGCTTCCCCCTCTGCCCTGCCAGCCCCTTCCTTCCGCAGGGACAAACCCCACCTCGAGGCCGGGCCTTGGTGAGCTGGTACGTGGCTTGAAGAGCCCTTAGTGCCTGCACAGCCTCCTGGACCCGGGAGAAGCGCCGCTCCAGCTCAGGCTGGTGCCAGTGTTCCTACAGACAGGGACCCAGAGTTGACCAGCAGGCTCCTGGGACTCCTGTACCAACCCTCCCGGCTCTGTCCTCCATCGGCCCACCCCACTCCTCTGCACCACAAGGATGGAAAACAGCAACAAACTAGGGAGTCATCTAAGGAGATCTTAGATGATCAGTGGTTGACATCTGTTGAGTCACTCTGATTGAAGATGGCAAACCAAAAATAAAATTTAAAACATATTATTCAAAACCCACAAAGCCACATAACTCACAAAACCACATAATTAAAAAAAGAAACTTAGTTAAGCTTTGAAATGATGTTTTGGGGTTAAGTTTCCTGCATTTATCCTTCTCAAATTATTAAAGCTTAAAGCTGCACTGAGACTTTTGGGTTTATCCTATCACTAACATCTAATCCTCATCACAACCATGACATTGACCATTGCTATCCCCAGTCTAAAGATGGAGGAAACGGAGGCACAGTCACACAGCTAGCAAGGATCAGTCTAGTGACAGTCCTGCTCTTGTCCGCTGTGTGACACCGCTCCCCAAGACAGCGCTACACAACAATCCATCTCCCCAAAGACTCTAAAGCACCAACCGCTGCTGTCTGTGACCCCATGGCAGCCACCCTTTTAGAACACTACTCCCCAACCCCCTCCCCCACACTAGTCCCACTCCAGGAACTTGTGTGACTCACCAAGCTGCTGGCACTGGGGTAGGGGGCAACAGAGATGCTGGGGGCGGGGAGGCAGCCTGGCCTGGGGGGTAGCCTCTGCCAGAGCTCCTCAGCCAGGAAGGGCATGAGTGGGGCGAGCAGGCGCAGCCCAATGTCAGCACAGGAGAACAGCACCTGAGGAGGCCCAGGGGGGCAGGGGCGGTGTGACAGCCCCGGCTTCACAGCCTCCTAGGGAAGAAGCCTGCAGGTCAGGAGAAAGGGCTGGCCCACAGCCATAGTCTTGCCCCCTCGACACACTGGCAGTTAGGATGCTGTGGGTAACAAGCATGCCGCAGCTCAGACACCATCGGCTATACCATAGAAAGGGAATCTCAAGCAGGGATTCTTAGAGATGGATAGGGAATCAAATTGTTGAGAAGGTCAGATAGTTTAGGCAAAAAAAAGTATTGAGGTTTTGCTTATAAAAGAAACAGGATTGTTTTAAAAGGTTGAGAAACAGTGATCTCGGGCAGCAGTCCTGAGCTACCAACATCACCTGGGTCAAGCAGTGACAGTTTTCACCACACCATCCTGTCCGGTGAGTCAGCATTCAGAAGAGGTGGGGGCACAGGTTAACCAGCTGCCCCTCCCAGTGATTCTCAGACAGGATTAAGTGTGAGAACCAGGGGTCTAAAGACCACTTGACTTCCTCCTTGTCCATTTATAGCTCTCAGCCTGCCCAGGGTCCAAACTCAGCAATCAAAGGCTGAGGAAGAAGCTCCATCTGCCTCCTGACCCTTCTTTGTCAGACTTAGTTTTCCAGAAGTATCCCCACATCCTCCTCTCTCCCCAGGTGACAGGCAGGGAACAGTGGCTAGGCTAGTTGCAGGAAAGAGGGGAACTGGGATTCCATTCCCTGGCCCATCCATCTTCCTGCCCTAACTGAGGGGACGATCGGGAGCCTTGCTGAGAGCTCTCTGCCAGGGAACCCAGTCCCCAGGGGACAAGGAGCAGGTCTGCAAGAATACCATGCATACCAGCCCCAGCCCCACTCACCAAGTAGACATCACAGAGGCTGTGGAGCCAGAAGTGGTGCAGGGCATGGGTGGCAAGTGGGAGCTCTCGGGTGAGGAAGCCTCGCTCACACTCTCGGGTAGTGTGGGCCAGACGGCTCAGGATCCAGGAGTCCATTGGGGTGGAGGGGGACAACTGTAGGCGGAAGAGGGGTGCAAGATAGGGACAGCTCAACTCCTACTCCTTGCCTTTCCTTCTAGATGCCATCTTCCACCTCAAACATCAGACAGCCCTGCTTCCAAGCACCTCTTCTTTCTCTCTTACCTCCTCTGCAGGCTGGGGTGTGAATTTCTCCCCTAGGACATTGAGGACAAAGCGCAGGGCATTCCAGATCTTGTTGCAGAAATGTCGGGAGCTCAGGACCTCAGAGACAGACAGGTGTAAGTCACCTGCTGGGAGGGAGAAAAAGCAGACAGTATGCAGGTGGACTGCAGTGACACAGGGTAACCTCAGCCCTGCCAGCCCCTCTTTGCACCCCAACACCTCCTGGCCCAGCTTACCCAGGGCCCCGTGGGAGCACAGAGCAAACCGCAGGGCATCTGTCCCACACTCAGGGATCCCGTGAGGGAATTCCTTTCTCTGAAACCAGAGGGAGGACAGATGGCAGATTTCTATGAAGCCACAGGGCCAGAAGCCTGGGTCACAGAGGAAATGGGTTACTCTGAGTTAAGAGGCAGGATGGGACAGACCCTGGGGACACACCTGCGCTGCAGTTGCGATCGCCAGCTCTGCAGGGTCCAAGTTCCCATCTCTCAGCTTCTCCTGCAGCACCTAGGACAGGTGAATATTCGCTGGCCTCAGTCCAAGACCGACTCCTCCAAGGTTACCCACCACTGTCCCCCCAGCTGACTTCTCTCTGTAGGCTCCCCTTCTCTCCCCCACAAACCCCAGCCTTGTCCAGCTCTCATCCTGACCTGCAGCTCCACCCCTCTGATGATGTCCCGTGGGTCCAGCACATTCCCCAGGGACTTGCTCATCTTCCGGCCCTGCCTGTCCCGGACCATGGAGTGAAGAAGCACCTGGGGGTATGGAGGGGTCAGCAGAGGGCAGCTTGAAGAGCCTTTCCCCAGAGAGTCCCTTGGGATCTCTGGCCTCCATGCTTTAAGGGTTAACGTGGGAAGTGAATCACAAAACAGGAATCAAGAACATGGAAAACACCACAGTAGGGGTTAGAAAAGAGGACATGGATAAGGAAGACTGGAGAGTTAGAGGGAGTGACAGGGCATTAAAGGGTTGTTACCTTGTTGAAGGGGAGTTGCCCTGTGAGCTGGGTGCCCAACATGACCATGCGGCCCACCCAGAACAGCAGGAGGTCACTGCCCGTTTCCAAAAGTGACAGGGGGTAGAACCGACTGAGGTCTGGGGTCTAAGAGAAAAAAGATAAGCAGGAAGAGGCCCTGGTTGCCATCTCCTCAAGACTTTCAGAGGGCCCAAGTGTGTCCTTCACAGTCCCTACCTCCAGTCTCTTCCTCTTAAACCAGTGCCTCACCTGATGGGGCCAACCCAGGGCAGAAAAGGGGAAAAGAGCTGAAGAGAACCATGTGTCTAGGACATCAGGGTCTGCAAAACAGGACAGGGAATGGAGACAATTGGCACCTCAGCTTCTAGGGCCTCAGCTTGCTGCTGCCCACCCTTCCAACCCAACCCTCACCACCAGCTTTCCTGATACCACCTCCCCAAGACCCAGGCCCTCACCGCGCTGCAGGGTCAGCTCTGCCCCTGGTCTCCCTGTCAGTTCTGCAGCCAATTCTCTGGCCTCAGCCTCTGTCCTGCCCACTACCCAGCAGTCTTCCCTATGGCCCTGCAGAACAAGGGAAGTGTGAGGAGGAACACAGCAGGTGGGAAAAATCAGTCTCCCAGTTTCTTCGGGCGCCCTCTGGCGGTGAGATAAGGAAGCCACCCTGACAGGCTAAAGCACCTGAAAGGCAGGAAGCTGGGCTAGTGATGAGCCCTAGGTCTCCCTGCTAAGGCCCTCTCTCCACCCTACCCCACTGCCCAGCCCCATCCCTCCCGCACTTCCTCCTACCAACCTTCCTGGGCTCCTCTACAAGCAGGTAGGCTGGAATCTGATGGCCCCACCATAGCTGCCGTGAGATGCACCAGTCCCTGCCACAGAGAGCAGCTCCTCAGTGTCGGCAATGGTCCCCTCCCAGGTCCACAAGTGCCCCTCTTACCCGATGTGGGAAAACCAGAGCCGCCAGTTCTTCTGGTGAAAAGATGGGCTGAGTTCCAGGGCCCCAGACTCCACAGCCTGCAGACAAAAGGCCTTCAGATAGCGCTACCTGTCCTACACCCACAGCGTCCCTCTGATGTGGTTCTTGAGCTCAGAAAGGACCTCCCAAACCTCCTGAGGACACAAGCCAGCCCAGTCTGGGCCACCTTGCCTCTTTGCTCAGCTATCCTGTTTCTTCACCCCTTCCCCACGGTCAGTCCTTGCTTGCAGTGCAGCCTCACCTGGGCAGCCCGGTCCCCCATCTCCCGGCAGCGCACAAACCACTGGCTCTTCAGCAGGTATTCTACCACGTCCCCGGAGCGGCTGAAAGGGAGACAGCTGAGTCCACTGCTCCCCCAGCCCTGTGCCTCCGCCCCAGGGACCCAGGACCCTACTAGGTGCCAGGTCTTCAGTGCTGAGAATACAGCAGCCAATGAAGCTGACAGAGCCTGTATTCTAGCATGAGGGTACAGAGCCCATGCCATGTCCCTCCTAGGGGGATTGGAGGTGGAGTTAAAATGGGTCACCTGCAAATGGGCAGCACCATGGGATGGCTCTGGAGGCCCCGGAACAGGCCCCTCTCCCTCAGTACGGACACTATCTTTTCCCGGGCTGCAAATCGATGAAGACCCTGGGAAAGTAGCAATGGTAAAGGTTAAAGGGCTCTAGGGAAATGAGAGTGGGAAACAGGAGGTGGGGCAAAGGGTGCCCCTAAAGGATGGGGTAACACTGAGTCTGGTACCACCTGCAGCCAGTCCCCACAGACGGAGGTCATGGTCCCGTCCTCTGCAATGACACTCAGGGGACTCAAGCCGTGTCGGCTCCCCAGCTCAGCATCAGCAGGACTGTGAGCTGGAGTCACCTTTACTGCCCCTGGGGAGCAGAGACACCATAAGCACTGAGCCCTGACCCTGGCTTTTGCTTTTCCAGAGGGATCATCATCGCCCATGCCCCTGTCCCTCCACTCTTCTCTGCACCTCCCTTTCGTTCCCCCCACCCACTCAGACTACTCCATACGAGTTTTCCTTTCCTCCTTTCTTCCTCCTCCTGGTCCCCAGCTCTCAGCACCCCAGCTTTCTTTCCTTTCCCTGACCTCCACTCACCTGTGCCCACGTGTGGCTGGATAGCAGGGTCTGTGATGAGGGGGAGAAGCTGCCCTGTCAAGGGGTGACGAAGTTGTCGCCCATGTAGATGCTGAAGGGAGAAGGGTCAAAGACAGGCATGTGTGAGCAGAAAGATCTTGGCAGGGCAGGAGAGCCCTGAGAGAAAGATGAGAACCCAGGTAAAGAGTCAGAGTGGCAGTCAGCCAACTTTTTCTTAAGGGGATGGAGTGTGAATACTTTAGGCTTTGCAGGCCTAGAGGCAAATGCAGCCTCTGCCCAATTACTCCACCTGCCACTATGGCAGAGGTGATAACACAGCCAATGAGTGTGGTGTGCACAAACACAGGCAGCGTGGGTGTGCCCCTGGGCACACCTAGTCAACCCCTGAGCTAGAGGAAAAGTGCGGCATCAAGAAAAGAAGTGAGCAGACTCAGAGCCACTGGAGATCTGAGCTAAGAAGACTTAGGAAAAGGAAGTGGAAGTATGAGAGAAGGGGCTGCCATCCAGGAAGGAAGGGAAGAGAAAGCTGTGGGAAGGAGTGCCAGGGGGAGGGAGCACTGGTCATTACTGTATATCGGGCGTCGTCAGGATGAACGGCCACTGCCACATCTCCAGGCAACGTCTCTGGCCTCGTGGTCCCTATCACGACCTCTTCGTCTGAGAACAAAATTCAAGCATGTCTAGCTAGCAGTCATTCTCACTCCTCACTGCAGACACAGGTAAAGCCAGGAGAACTGGAAAAGGGAGGGGTAGGAGCAGGTGAGGTTGGGCAGACCCCCAGAAGTAACTATGGAAAATTAGGACCAGTGTTTATAGGAGCCTGGGTCAGTGTCTGGTGCCAAGGAATTCCTTGACGGCTTGCACTGGAGAAATGGGTACGGCATTAATAAATGCAACCAGAATCTTTGATGGTATCCAAGGGACACTTAAACACTTGGTGTCCTAATCACAAATGCTGTGCATTCTTTGGGTCTGGCACCAGTCCCTCCTACAAGAAACAGACTCTGACATTCCAACTCACCTATCTTCCCCTTCTCTGAACTCTTCAGAACACTTACTGTTCAAACCACACTTCAGAACTAATCTTTCATCTCTTTTGGAGGTAGCAGCCTCCTGAAGAATTATACTAAGCTCCCAAAGGGCAGTGACCATGTGCACCTTTCTTACATGGCACAGAACAGCCAGGGGAAGTGCCCACAAAAACGCAAACACTACCAAGGTTCCTTATGCCCCTCCCACCAGGTCATGTGTGAAACAGGCTGGTGGGTTCCCTCCCATCAGCCCAACACAGGTTTGAGAAAGCAGGGGAAGCAGAGATCAGCGGGCGGCCCCTCCAAGGGCTGCACTCACCAGGCTCTCCATCCACAGGGAAGGCCACAGAGACCAGGAGGCCAAAAGACACAGGGGTGGGGCAGCCAGGCAGTCGAAGTTCCGTGTGGCCAGGCAGGGACCGTCTCTCCACCTAGAGGCATGGAAGAAGCAGGGTCTGAGAGCAGCCCTTCTTCAAGGCTCACAGCCAGTCTTCCCACCTCCACTCCTCTGCCTGCCCAGCCTCCCTCTGCTCTCACCTAATTCTTGCGTAGCACAGTTACAGTAAATATTCATCAGACACTTAAGCCACACACAGGCACTATGCTGAGCACCTTCCATGAGTTCACTTCATTCTCCCAACACCCCCAAGATGCAGGCATTCCCATCAGCCCTAAATTACAGATTAGGAAAACCGAGGCTCACAGGAGCCAGAAGTCACAGAGCTGGTAGGTGGCAGGGCCTGGATGTGAGTCCAGGCAGTCTGGCTCCAGACTCTGGGCTTTCACCCACCTCAGCACTCTCATGAAGCTGCTTCTCTTTTTCTGCCTTACCTCGATGTCAGAGATGGCTGATCTTAAAGCACATGACCAGTTGACAAGCTGCCGGCTGCGGTATAACAACCCTGCCTTATGAAGTCGCACGAAAGCTTCGGTCACAGCCACTGAAGAGCCCTAGAATGACCTGCGTGTCCACATCCAACAGCCCCTTCTCAGCCTGTCACCCTATTCAGGAACCATCACTCCCACCCCGCTTTCCCCCCCCGCCCCCGCACACACCACAACCCAACTCCCTGCACGTGTCTAAACACCTCCCTGACACCCACAGGGACCAGGCTGGGCACACTCACAGCGTCCATAGTGAAACATTCTCGGTCCCAGTCCAGGGAGGCCCCCAGAGCTCGGAGCTGGTCACGGATCTCTCCACCCTTCCTGTGTCCAGAAAGATTTGTCAGCAAACATGTCCCAAGCACCAATAACGTACCAGGCCTGATGACACCCCAGCAATGCCGGAGGCTGGGGCGAGCATAGCATTGATCTAGCCTCTAGAAGCTAATGGGGACAGACTCACAAACCAGTGTGAAGCCTCCTATAAAATTTTAAAAAGTATCAAGTTCTACAGTAACAGAAGAGGCAGCCAATTTGTGGGAAATCTAAAGAAGCTTTACGAGAAGATGGCATGTGATAATGGACCCAGAAAAATGAGGGCCATGTCAAGCAGATGGAAGGTGGGGATGGATGAGTAGGAGAAATGATGAAATCTAGCAAGGGAAAATGGGTAAGTGGGGAGCGGGGAAGCGTATGTGTTCACATACATATGCATGTGTACACTTCAATATACATACCTTATTGTGCCATCCTGAAACACACAGGCGCAGACACAGACTCACACAGAGACACACAGAAACACACTCATGCACACACACACGCAGCTTACAGACCCCACCAATCTCTAGCAGGGTGTCCAACCTGCAGCCTGTGGGCCACATGCAGTCCAGGATGGCTATGAATGTGGCCCAACACAAAATCGTACATTTACTTCAAACCTTTTTTTTTTTTTGGCTCATCAGTTTTCATCAGTGTTTGTATATTTAATGTGTGGCCCAAGACAACTCTCCTTCTCCTACTGTGGCCCAGAGATGCCAACAAGTTGGACATCCCTAGAGCTCAAATCTCTGGAAGTTAGGGAAGTGAGGGAAAATGGGAAGAGCAGCCATAAGCAGGGAGAGGGGCGAGAAAGCGAGGCCCCAAACCCATGATTCGCACCTCCCTATGTCTGTCATACTCACTCCTCCTTCCACTTCCACACCTCCTGGAGGAAGTCTTCCCGGCTCAGTTCGTGTCTTCTCACCCCTTGCTCCTTCCACAGCTGCTTCTCCACTATAGCCTACCAGATTAGAGGGCAAAGAAACAGTGAATCAGGTCACTTCCCTGGGGAGAGAGCTCTTTCACCCAAGAAAAGTAAACAGTGGCAAATGACATACCTGGGTAGCGATTCCTGCATGATCTGAGCCAGGGACCCACAGCACCTGATCCCCACGCATCCGGTGCCTACAACGGAAACACTGGCACGTGAAGCCCTGAGCTTATGTTTATCCTCACTCCTTGCCCCTTTCCCTTCCCTCCAAGAGCTCAACCAGCCCCTTTCCCCTCACCAGCGCACAAGAGCATCCTGGATGGCCACCGTCAGTGCGTGCCCGATGTGTAGGGAGCCGGTGACATTGGGAGGTGGGATACACATGGAAAAGGTCTCCCCTGTAGCCTGGGGCAGCCTGTTCTAGAAGCAAGCAACAAAGTCAAGGACAAGAGAAGACAGGATCTTAACTGGTGAATAGCTCCCTCTGGTATCTCCAAGGCATAAAGAAGAGCAGAAAAGAAAGGTCCCGCAGGACTTCCGGCCAAGATGGAGGCATAGGAAGACACACTATGCCTCCTCGCACAACCAAGATGGGGACAACAACAATATAGAAACAAAATAACAACCAGAACTGACAGAAAATTGAAGTGTATGGAAGTCGGACACCCAAGGATTTAAACATAGACACTTTCATCCAGACCGGTAGGAGGGGTGGAGTCGGGCAGCCAGGCGAGGGACCCGGAGCGGCGTGCAAGCCCGCAGCAGGCAGACCCTGGGCGCACAAGCAGCAGTGGCTGGTGGGCCCCAGCCAGGGGGTGGTGACCAGCAGACCCAGTGAGGCGGCCATTGTGAAGCAAGGCACTGCACGCAACTCAGGGTCCCAGCACCAGGAAATAGAGCTTTGGGTCACTGACTGAGAAGGAAGGTCCCACCGGGTGCACAGGCCCACCCACACCGGAATTGGTGCCAGAGGGGCCCGGTTGGCTTTCGGAAAGTGGCGGAAGGATCTGGGGTCCTGCAGAGG
>JAPYXV010004404.1:0-11411 GCA_028533065.1 Trachops cirrhosus
CAGCCGAGGTCAGAGGCGGCGCCGGGCCTTCTCCTCCCAGCTCCCACGCTGGGAACAAGGACCTTTGTCTGGGTGTATGGAGGGCCATGTTTTCACATTTTTATGGAGGTTTTTTTGGTGGTGACTTAGCTGTTTGAAATGCTTCTCAAGTGCAATGCTGAAGTGCTGGCTGGCCTGCCTTCGTTCAGGAAGGCTCCGATGTGCCTCATGGAGAAAATATATGTGTGTTCCAGAAGCTTCCTTCAGGTGTGAGTCATAGCGCTGTTGGCTGTGAACTCAGTGCAAACGGATCAGCAATTTATATTAAACAGTGTGTCTTTAAACAGAAACACACATAAAACACGGTGACGTATCGATCGGTTGATGAAAATGTTGTGACCAGAGGCTCCCAGGAACCTGTGTTTCCCCCCGGGGATCAATACAGCTCATTAGTCCCTCATTCAGGGTTCATGGAAATCCCCTAACATAACTGCTTGCTGCAAATAACAAGAATTGATTCATGCAGGCTTTCTTTCTTCTTGCACACTAGCTGTGCTTTACTGAGATATTGCAGAATTATGTCCAACAAAATGCGCGGATATCAAGTGCACAGCTCAATGAATCTGACACACAGCTCCTGTTTAACAGTCGCCCAGATCTAGATGCAGAACCCTTCCTTCAGCTCTTGCCTGCTGTGGCTCAGTGGGCTGGGCGCTGTCCTGCAAACCTAAAGGTCGCTGGTTCGATTCCCCATCAGGGCACGTGCCTGGGTTGTGGGGCCATGTCCTGGCTTCGGGGTGAGCCAGAGGCGGCTGATGGATGTTTCTCTCCTTCTCTTTCTCCCTCCTTTCTCCTCTCTCTAAAATAAATAAACAAATAAAATCTTGGATCTATCATCCCAGAAGACTCCTTCGTGGACCTTCCTAGTCAGTACCGGTTCCCCGCTCCTCCCCTCCTCCCACCCCTTAGGCAACGATACCTCTGATTTTTCCTGTCAGTTGTACTAGACTTAAAGGGGACCACACCGTGGGTGGTCTCTTGGGTCTGGTTCCGTTGCTCAGCGTGATTCATTTCAGATTCATCATGCCTGTTGCATGTATCAGCAGTGTATTCTTATTTAGTGTTAAGCTGTGTTCCATTGTGTGGATAGAAAACATGGTTTGTTTATCCACCTACCTGTCGATGGACACCTGGGCTGTTTCCAGTTCGGGGCTGTTGTGAACAAGGCTGCTACAGAAATGTTTGTACAAATGTATTTGTGGACACACTTTTCACTTTGGTTAAGTAAATACCTGGGAGTGGAATAGCTGGGTCATGGAGTTAGGTGTGTGTTTAATCCAGGCTTTTAATTCTCTCCTGGAACGAGAGTTTCTAGCAGGAGGCCATTCCGGGGATGGCTGGCAGCTCCGTGTTGCCGGGCCACTAGGTCTGTCTCTTACGCTCTTGATCTTCCCCTCAGGACCGCAAAATCACTGCCGTAGCACCGGCCGTTGTCATCAGGCTTCACATCTGTCTTTCAAGCAGAAAGAGGGAGCAGGGACGAATAATCATCCTGAATTAAGGCTCCGTCTTTTCGCCCAAATGTAAAAATCTTTCCCATGTCCACACTTGGCTGCAAAGGAGGCTGAGAAAGAACGTTCCTGGCAACGGCGCAAAGCTACCCCCGTGACTCATCCTCTGGGGAGGGTGTGTGGTGAACGAAGCAAGTCCAAGTTCTGTTTACTAGGACATCAGTCTGGGAATGGCTGTTGGACCCTCCTGAGCCTTAGAGGTGACCCTCTGGGGCCACTTGGTCAGGGGCCTAGACACTGGCTGGGAACTGGTGGCTTGCGTCCAATAGGAGAGCAAGAGCCCCAGAAAGACTAAAAGAGACAGAAGCTTCTAGAGAAGCAAATTCTCCAGGTGTGGCCCTTGGGCCAGCAGCTTCAGCTCCACCTGGGAACTTGTTAGAAATGCACATTCTCTGGCCCCACCCCACACCTGCTGATTCTGAGACCCAATCTTTACTTTTTTATTTACTTTTTAAAAGATTATTTATTTACTGACTTACTTACTTATTTATTTATTTAGAGAGCGAGAGCGAGAGAGGAAGGCTGGAAGAAACAGAGGGAAAGAAACATCAATCAGTTGCCTCTTGCACATGCCCATACTGGGCACCTAACCTGCAACCCAGGGATGTGTCCTGACTGGGAATTGAACCAACAACCTTTCACTTTGCAGGATGATGCCCAACCAAATGAGCCACGACTGGTCAGGGCCCAGTCTTTATTTTAAAAGCCTTCCAGGCCCTGGTTGGTATGGCCCAGGGGATCGAGTGCCGGCCTGTGAACCAAAAGGTGGCTGGTTCGATTCCCAGTCAGGGCACATGCCTGGGTTGCGGGGCCAGGCCCCCAGTAGGGGGCGCATGAGAGGCAACCACACACTGATGTTTCTCTCCCTCTTTCTCCTTCCCTTCCCCTCTCTAAAATAAATAAATACACAATATCTATTTTTAGAAAAGCCTTCCAGGTGACTGTGGCTCAAGTTTAGGAAGGAGCTGTCCAAGGCACGTGTGGGATGTTGTCCAAGCTTCCGGTTCCCCTTCGCCTCTTTTTGCTCCCCGCCCCCCGCCCGCCCACACACACGTCCTGAAGCTTTCCTGCTGCCTGATGCCTTGAAGACCCTGTGCCTGTCCAGCCAATAGAACCACTCACTCCCTTTGTTCCCCTCTCTCCACCCCCTTTCCTGTTTCCAGCCTTTCTCAGTTTCCCTGGCTTTTCTAAACTGGTATGAAGAAAAAAAAAAACTCAAAAACCTTTGGAGGTACCTGATTTTCTTGGCAGGCCTGCAGCTTCGTAGCCGCCTTTCGAATCTCTGCGAATGGCCAAGAGGGCAGAGCAAGAACACATAAAACATTTCCGGCGTGTAACTGGGCTTTTAGGAGGTAAACACCAGGCCCTTTATTTGCAATCCTCGTTTTACGGGCACACTTTCCCATTGTTAAACTCCCTCCCTGGTTCCAGAGCTCTGAAGGTCACTCAGAAGAAAGATGGTGTAGGTTTTAATTGCTCTTCAAATGGCTCTTTCTCTTCCTTCCCTTAAAGGGCTGGGAGCGGGCCAGGAATCGACATTTTTTTCCCTGTTTCCCTTTTCGGGCTTTGAAATAGACCCAGCTTGCTGGCAGCTCCATACCCAGGCCCAGCCAGCTGCCCGCTGGGCTTTGCACGGAACTGACTCCGTGCCGCCCCGGGGAGGGCGCGGGCCCAGCGGGCCTCTATCTGGGTCCCCCTGGTGTCCTATGGACCTCAGCTGGATGTGTCCCCGTGTCTGGGTTCCTTTGTGCAGTGAACAGCCTGGACAGTGGTGCATGACGCTTGGTCTTTATGTTATACGCCTGTTGCATGCCCAGTGCAGAGACAGGAGTCTGTCTCATACACTTACATCCTGCAGTCGTGCCTTGGGGCTGCCTTAAGTACAACAGCCATGGTGGCTTAAAGTAATACAGGTGTATTCCCTCTCAGGTCTGCAGGCAGAAGTCCCAAATCAAGGTGTGGGCAGGGCCAACAGGGCTGAGGGAGCTGGGGGAGGATCCTGCCTGCCTTTTTCCAGCTTCAGGTGGCTCCAGTGGTCCTTGGCTTGTGGCTCCCTCCTTCGGATCCCTGCCTTGGTCTCCACAGGCTTTGCTCTCTGTGTCTTCTCTTCTGTTGAAGGTCATTCATTGAATGTGGGGCTCGCCCAGAGAATTTAGGGTGATCTCATTTTGAGATCCTTAACTTAATGATATCTGCTAAGATTTTTTTTCCCTCCCCCAAATAAGGAAGGCCACATTCAGATTCTGGATTGTGGACATATCTTTTTGGGAGGTCACCATTCGATGGACCACAGATGCCTGAGAAATAAATACATCATCAGAGCGTAGCTTGCAGGCATGTGGTACATCGAGTCCAGCCCACGCCGTCTCACCAGATTTGCCCGTCTGGCCGAGCTGTGTCGGAAATGAACTGACTTCCTGTGGCAATTCGGGGCAGTGTAAAGGGAGAGGGCCTGAGTGGGTTATCGGAGGATGGTGGGAACCTGTCAGGGCGCTGCAGAAAGTCACTGGCTAGAGTTTGGTGGGGGAGCTAGCTCGGCTGGCTGCATCGTGTGGTTCCCGTGAACTTGGGAACCTGTGGGCCAGGGTTCAAATCCCGGCTCTGCCAGTTTTCTAACTGGTGGCCTTGGGCAACTTACCGAACCCTTTTCTCTGCCTCTGTTTCCTCCTCTGTGAAATGGGTGTGAAAGGAATGGCACCAGCCACACAGGGCTGTCGTGAGAATGAAATGACATAGGAAGAAGCACTTAGAACAGCACCTGGCACAGGTGCGCTCCTCGAACCTTGGCTGTGATGACGAAGATGGCGAAGCAGGAAGTGGTGGCAGCCGAGGGCATCAGGCCCAGGCCTGGACCACCTCAAACGCCTGGCCTTCCCGACTCCAGCCGTCTGCGGGGGCTCCTAAGCAGGGGTTGGCCCTGTGCTTGGGCAGGTCAGCCGGTGGCCAGTGAGGAAGTGGGCTGGCACGGAGGAGCAGAGGCCACAGGGCGCCTGGCGGCCTTTGCACGGTCTTTCGAGTGAGGTGTGGTTGATGTTCTCGCTGGCAGACTTGAGCTCCGGGAAGGCGTGGCTGTGTTTGCCCAGCGGAGTCTCGGCGCCCGGCACGGGGCAGGAATATGGGAGGTGCTGAGTGACCCCTGCGAATCCGTGGGTGAGTGGATGTGTGCAGTGGAGGCAATATTTAAAATTCACATGAATTTTATTGTTATTTATGTTTGTAAAGATTTTTCTTTTTTTGGACATGGGGGAGGGAAGGAGAAAGAGAGGGAGAGAAACATCAATGTGTGGTTGCCTCTCACACACCCCCTACCGGGGACCTGGCCCCCAACCCAGGCCTGTGCCCTGACTGGGAATCGAACCCATGACCCTTTGGCTTGTAGGCAGGTGCTCAATGCACTAAGCCACACCAGGTGGGGCTAAAATTCACGTGAATTTTAAATGTTGCCTCCGCTGTAAGCTAGTGTCACTCAGCACGACCTCTGAATGGGGGGTGGTATGGAGCAGCAGGAGGTACAGCCGTCTAGAAACCAAGGGCCAACCTTGACCTCACACCCCAGACTCACCCAGTCTTACCCATCCCGCCTCCTGTCTCTCCGCCCTGTGTCCTCCTCACCTGGACTGCTATTCCTGCCCGGACCTAGGCCTCACCCTTTCTCTCCTCCCCTGTCCACCCTCCCAGCCTGTGCCGCTCCTTGCTCTGCCCCGCCGCACTGGCTGTTCAAACACTCAAGCACTTCCCTACCGACGGCTAAATAAATGTTGCGTTAAGCCCCCAGCACCCCGCCTGACTGCTCAGGACCGCCCAAGACGCCCCCTGACCCAGCCACTGCAGGGAGCCACCTGGCAGCGCAGGGAGTCCGCCGTCCCTTTCTGCGCCGCGCCAGGCCCTTGGTCTGCGGAGGGCTGTGTCAGTTGCAGCTACATCGCAGCCCCCGACGTAGAGGCCATTCCGGTGGGTGCTGCTGTGTAACATGGTACCCCACGTATAGTAATTGTATCGTGCTCACGGGTTTAATGAGTCAAGAATTTCACATGGCCCTGGCTGGTGAAATTCTCAGTGGACTGAGCGCTGGCCTGGGAACCAAAGGGTCGCTGGTTCGATTCCCATTCGGGGCACATGCCTGGGTTGTGGGCTGGGTCCCCAGTAGGGGGCGCACGAGAGGCAACCACACATTGATGTTTCTCTCCTTTTTCTCTTTCCCTTCCCTGCTGTCTAAAAATAAATACATACAATCTTTAAAAGCAATAACAAAGAAAGAATTTCACATGGAATTTGATTCAGTGGGTCTCTGCTCCTGACGTGTGGGGCCCGGGGCAGGAAGACTCAGAGGCTGGGGGCAGAAGGCTGGTCCACGCACGTGCTCGGCACTGGGCTGTGCTGACTCAGGACATGAACGCCATCCACAGAGCCTGCTGGTGGCCTGTTCAGGTCCTAGCTTTGACATCCCCCTCACGTGGTGGCCTCAGAGTAGGCAGACGGCTCTCTGATGGCTTTCAGGTTCGGTGTCCCAGTGGACAAGGCGAAACTGGATTGCCTTTCACGACCTAGCCTCAGAAGTCGCATCATGGCAGTTCTGTCGCACCGTGCCACTGAAGTAGTCACACACTTCCCTCCATTCAAGGTGCGTGGCAAGATCGCACTGGGGACGTTCTGGGGGATGGAGACATTGTCGCGGCCACCGTTGGAATGCCCCCCAGTGGCTGAAAACAAAACCGTGATCCTGATGGAGTTTGGGCTGGGTGCTTCTGGCCCTACTGGGTATCTGTGGTCAGCTGTAGGTCAGTCAGCGAGGCCGCTCTGCCTCTGGTGCTTGGCTGGCTGTGAGCCGTGATGGTGGAGGTGACGGGCACGTGTCTCCTGGCCTCCTTCACACCGCAGTGGGCAGAGAGGGAACGGGTGCCAGGTGTCTTTAGGCACAGGCTCAGGAATGCACGCCGTCACTTCTGCCGCGTTGTTGGCCAAGGCGAGTCAAAAGGCCAGCCCAAGTTCAACGGCTGGGTAACAGACCCCATCTCTGGACCGGAGGAGCTGCAGAGTGTGGCACTAGGGAGCATAAGAGTTTCTGGCCACTTCGGCAATCCCCACGGTAGTCTTTCTGCAGATCCCCTCCCAGCAGCCCTCTCCCATTGGTCCGGGTCTCTCTTCCCAGTGGATTCACAGAAGCTAGTCCCTCACCCATGGAAAGCCATCAGAGTCCTTGTGATGAGTTGCAAAGTCATCAGAAGTGCAAGCTCATTTATGTCAGGTTGTGCCTGACTGCAAATAAAGGAAAACCTAATAGGGGCTTAAACTGTCGGGATTAGGAAGTCTCGAGGCAGGCAGCCCGTGAGGAGTTGTTAAGAACCCAGGCTTTTTCTCTCCTCTCAACAGTCGTCCTTTGCAGAGGACCCTATCAGCCTCAAGTTTGTTGTCTCATGGTTGCAAAATAGCTGCCGCAGCCCCAGTTGTCTCAACTGTATTCCAAGCTGGGAGCGTGGACCAAAAGACTTTTCCTCTCTAGAGAACTTCTGTCTTTACGTTCAGAGAAACTTCCCCAAAGTCTGCCACAGTCTTCCCCAAAAGTCTCATTGAGCTGTACCCAACTCTATACACTTTGGCTGTTACTCTTTGCAGAAAACTATAGCTAATCTAGCTGCAAGGAAGCCTGGGAAAGTGAATGACTGGTAAGGGGGATAGGCAAACTGTTTCGGCCACGGTAGGTAATACGCACCCATACAAACAAACACAATGGAAACCAGTGTTGCAAACAGATACTTAACGCTTAACGTATGTGGTGCCTTTTAATATTTTCTGTCCTATCCCATTCTGTTTAATACTCTCTACCATTTCATTAAAAAACAAAACAAAACAACAAAATCCTGGTCACAACCTGCCCACTGGATTTCACAGCCCTCAAAGACATGTCCCATTGTTCGAGAAAGACTGACTCAGAACAGCCTTGGTTTACATCGTGGAATTGGCAAGTGTTTTCCTGAGCTCACCAGGCTTCTGGGAGGAGGAGGAGGAGGAGGCTGGGGAACCGGTATTGGGCAAAGCAGCAGCCCGACTTTGCCACTTACCTTCTTGTCCTGCCGTGTCCCATCAGGCAGCGATAAGAGTTCTGTCAACTTTCATTTGTATGACTTGCAAGTAACCCAAGGGTTACTGAAGTTTGTCCCGGGAAATTAACATTCGCCTGTGTCTGGTGTGAACCGAGGCCTTTGAATTCCTACCCTGCTAAGCCGTCTGGCTTCTGCACAGCTCCCAATGACAACGCAAAACTCTGATCGCATTACAAGTGCCGGAGGAATTCACACGAGTTTCTGGAAGGACACTTTGTCATTGATGCGTCACGGCCGTTCTCTTGAGCTGCTTATGGTTTCCAGGCCTGGCTTTCCCTGCTTTTTATAGCAGATGGTGAGGAATGAGGTTCTTTGGAGTCACGAGGTCCGAGTTCGAATTCTGCCCCACGGTGGGGTTTGAGGCAAGTGTCCTGACCCCTCTTTTTCCAGAGCTGTGAAATGTGAGTCAGTGTCCTTCCGGCCTCCCTGGGGCCCTGGAGGGATCAGTGGATGTGGAGTTAACGCAAGGCTGGAGACTGAGGAAGTGCGGGAGCCAAGCCGGCTTCGCAAGGTGCATCCCTCAGCTTTGGCTGAGCCACGTGCAGTAACAAGCGAGCCTCAGATCTCGGGCATTACAGCAGTGAAAGCTCGCTCCCGCTTGCGCATGCGCCCTTCGGAGGGCGGTGGCGGCTCTGTCCGTGTGTCCATTCCCTTCTGGGACGTGGGACAGGAGCCATGCGGTGGCTCTTAAAGCCTGTGCTCTCCTGTGAACAATTTTGGGTCGGCATCTTTGCCCTCTGATTGTGTCCCCTGTGAGTGTCTTTTCCGGAAGCTTTTTGAGTATGTGTGTTTCGAGGTGAGGGGTGTCTAATGCCAGCCCTGGTTGAGAACCTCTGGGAGTGCTCCCCAAGGCCCGGGGCGGTGTCGTTACGGCATTCTCAGCTCTATGTGCTGGACACATAGTGGGCGCTTCAGACTTGCCTTTTCCCCCAGGCTGCTTCTTGAATGAATGGGTTTGTTTTACTTCTGCAGATTCGTTTAATATTTACTGCGCCTCCTACTGTGTGCCATGCCCTGTGCAGACATGGGGCGCAGCAGGCGAACAATAAACAACCAAACACACAGACCTGCGATACTTGATATTGAAACATTTTTGTAGTTAAAAGTTTTTCACTATGAGAAAAAAAAATTTTTAAGATTTAATTTATTTATTTTTAGAGAGGGGAAGGGAAGGAGAGAGGGAAACACCAATGCGTGGTTGCCTCTCATGCACCCCCTGCTAGGGACCTGGCCCACAACCCAGGCAGGCATGTGAATTGACCCTGCGACCCTTTGGTTTGCAAGCTGGAGCTCAATCCACTGAGCCACACCAGCCAGTGCTTGCTTGCTTTCTTTTCTTTTTTCTTTTTTTAAATTACTATTAAGAGAGAGGGTAAGGGAGGAAGAGAGGGAGAGAAACATCAATTTGGCTGCCTTTTGCCCTGATCAGGGACTGAACCTGCAACCCAGGCATGTGCCCTGACTTGGAATTGAACTGGAGACCTTTTTCTTTGCGGGAAGAGCCCGACCAGCTGAGCCACGCTGGCCCCGGCTTTTCCTCCATTCCTCCTGACCGCGCTGTGTAAGGAGCTTTCTGCCCTGATGGGCGTGTTCTTCATCTGCACCCTCCCCTGCCTCAGCCACAAGTGGCTATTACTGAGCCCCTGATAGGTCACTCAGGTGACGGAACTCAGTGTTTAATTTCATCGAATTTTTCATATAAATATCTATTTAAAACGCTGATGTTCCTAATTGTCCATTTTCTCCATTTTAAAATTGTGGCGCAACACCCAGAACATAAAATATGCCGCGTCAGGCAGTTTTCCGTGTGCCGTTCAGTGGCACTGAGGACAGCCAGCGTGGTTGTGCAATTGTCACCGCCGTCCAGCCGCAGCGCCCTTTGCATCTTGCAGAACTGAAACCGCACCGTGAAGGTGCCTCCCCAGCTCCGTTCCCAGCCAGGCCCCTGACAGGCTCCATTCTACTTCTCCCTGCGTGTGGACCTCAGAAGTAGAATCGCATAGCATTTGTCTCTGTAACTGGCTCGTCTGGCTTAGCAGCGTCCTCAAGAGTCCCCAGTGTTGAACTTTCCAAATAGCACTCAGGATCTTTCCGAATAGCACTCCGCCCGCTGCGCACGCGCACGTGGTTCTGCATCTGCCTGCGGACTGGCGCTTGGGCTGTCTCTGCGCCCTGCATGCTGTGAAGAAGCTGCTGTGAACACAGCGTACCTGCGTCTCTTAGACACCCTGCTTCCAGCCCTTTGGGATGGACGCCCCAAAGTGGAATCACTGGATCATGTGCTGGTTCTATTTGTAAATTTTTGAGGAACCTCCAGGCTGTTCTGCACGGCAGCTGCACCATTTCCCGTTCCCACCGACAGTGCTCAAGGGCTCCGATCTCTCCTCTTCCTCCCCGACACTCGGGATTTTCTGTTCATGGATAGTGGCCATCCGAATGGGTGTGAGGTGGTGTCTGTGGGGGTCTTTTTCTTTTCTTTAAAGATTTTATTTATTTTTAGAGAGGGGAAGGGAAAGAGAAAGAGAGGGAGAGAAATGTCAATGTGTGGTTGCCTCTCACACAGCCCCTACTGAGTGGGGACCTGGCCTGCAATGCAAGCATGTGTCCTGACTGGGAATCAAACCAGTGACCCTCTGGTATACAGAACAGCGCTCCAACCAGCTGAGCCACCCGGCCAGGGGTACACCTAGAATCTGAATCACAATTCCTCCTCATCATCAAATATCCAGGCACCTCAAATTCTCTGTTTCAACAGTTGGGTTCATTTGTGTGCTCAGAGGCTCCCTCTGCCTGCTGGCTGTGAGCTACAGGATACCTGCTGAGCCCTGAGCACGCGGGTGGCGGGCACATTTCTTCCCTGTGTGTGGCCCCTACTTTCCCCATAACTGCTCCGTTTAGCCTCGATGATCCCCTCTGAGAAATGGGAGTAATGGTGGGGTCGGATGGATTCAAGACTCGGTGCCCAGTGGTTTCCGTTGGACCGTGTGCCTCACCCATGGCTGACGTGTGTGATATAAACCCTGCAGGTAGCAAACCTGGGACCTGGGTGGGACCTCTGTTCCCCAGAGCGGGCTGTGGCCAGAAAGCTGTGGGCGTGGCCAGAGTGCATCATATTCACGGTGGCAGTTAAAAACGATTACAGGCATACCTCTTTATATTGCACTTCACCGATACTGCATTTTTGTTACAAATTGAAGGTGAGACCTCCACGGGCAAAAAGACTGTGCCTCACGTTGCTTTATTGCGACACTTCGTTGCAGTATCTCCGAGGTGTGCCCATGTAACTAGTATGCCTGTGTCACTTACAAAGAGCGTGAGGTTTAACAGTGTTCACGCAAAACAATCTCACAGGGGGACGTGATGTTGTCTGCATTTTCCAGAGGGATACAAAGGCACGGGGGGCTGCAGAAGTTGTTGTCGGGCACTTAGTCGGTGAGTGACCGTGCCGGGATGGGAAACCGGGCCTCCTCTCACCCACACAACACCGGACCTGCCTGTCCGGCAAAGCCTCAGGGACAGCACGGGGCCGGCGGTGCGTGCACAGCAGCCTTGTAGCCGCCGGCTGCTCTGAGTCTGGGTCGTGTGTTAAAAATGCAGCAGCTCTGGCCCCTTTCCCACTTTCTGACTGCCTGGTTCCAGGGTGGGGCCTGAAGTCAGCGGGAGACCACGTGCAGAGGAGACTGGGGGGCAGAGGGCAGAAGCTGGAGGCCTCTTGCACCTCTGACCTGTTCTCGTCTAGTGGCACTCACGAAATACTAGT
>JAPYXV010004405.1:0-11410 GCA_028533065.1 Trachops cirrhosus
TTGTGCAGTATCTATGTAGATCACATAATAATAAACACAGCTAAATATAATGTAATAAAAATAACCAATGACAACACTACAAATCTGAAAGATTATTTGTTTTGAGAGAAATCAGTATGTTACTCAAATTTTAGAAAGAATGCATACACGGCTTAGAAAATTGCCCAAAGAGCAAGCCAACACTGCAGAAGGTCAGTGATTGTTTTGAAGCAAAGCAATACTAGGTTTCACCTGTTCCTCCATTGCTTTGACGGCTGATGCTAAGATACGATGATCTGCATTGTGCGTTCTTTTTAGGAGGTGGCACCTCTGGGAGGAAAGTCGTCAACTACAGACAAATCTGTTGTCAATAGTGAGATTCAATGAGTTGCAAAGTTTAAAGGAAATGGAAGCAGAGTGAAGAGAAAAAAGGAACGGGATAGAAAAGAAAATGAGTGAAAGGATCGAAGCCAAAGTGTAAAAGAAAATAGCATAAAAAAAGTGATTGGAAAAAATAAAAAAAGGTGATGAAGGCAGAAGTAGTGTCCGATACAGCTTCACTCATCTGTACTTTCCTGTCACTTGATCCTGGAATATCTCCTCTTACAAAGTCAGACAACAGTGCTCTCTTTTCACATGAAATTGAAAAATAAAGAGAAACAGTCTGAATAACGAGGAAAACAGGTTGAAAAATCGATCAAAATGACTGATCAGTCTTTATGGCACAAAGCAATTCACATTGTTCAGTACATAATTAATTTTTTTTCTCTGAGGTACACTGCTTTTTGTTGTGATGGAAGCCAGCCTATCCGAAAACATTCACTGTCATTTACCATTTCTGTGACTTCCAGGTTTGGGCAGGGATGTGAACATTAAGTGAACAAACTGTAGAATACGTGGCCCGACCATTGCGACTGCTGTGATCGTTCTTTGGGACTGGTACGGATTCAGCAGCAACTCTAAGTACAAATCACGAAAGCGCATGGGCGTTGGACCACACAGAGCACCACCTAGCTCAGCTGTCACAGAGGCAACAGGGATCTGATGATTTATCTCAATAATCCAACAGAAAACACGTTCATTTCAGTTCATTGAACGTCATTTCATATTGGTCTAACAATTTTTAAAAGATTTTGGAGGTAGTTACATTTTATACAAACTTTTAAAAATGATTGCCATTCCAATTAGTTTATATCAGAGTATGTTTTTAAGTATTAATAGCAGATATTTTAGCTTTACTGGATGAACAAGTAAATGCATATAAAATGCCAAGTTAAAATGCACATTAAAGTATATTTATGTTGAAATAATATATTCTTATTTCACAATATTAGATCTGTGTGTATGTGTACTTTACATAACTACACTTTGAGCCCCCTTTCAAAACTGGAAAGATTACATAAAAACTTTCAGATGAAAGATAATCTACACATGGAAAGCATATTTCCATCACCTCTAGGAATTCTGGTCTATTTTAACAATCTTATGTTGCTCATATCCAGAATCAAACCCACAGTATCTAGATATTTTTCCAAGTCTGACAACAAAATTTCATCAGATTTGTGACAATATTTGTATTGCATGAAAGAAACTCAGTATAGAATTTTATTTGCTCGAAGTATTATGGGTAAAAATGTATTTAAGATACAAGACTAGAGGAAATTGTTCATTTCTATTTACAAAAATGAAACTATACCTCTCCCTACGACCCAATTAATAGTGTCATTTTGATGTAATAGAGATACTGCTGTTTGGTTGCCAGTTCCTTCCCGTCCTCAGACTCTCCCTGAAGCAACCCATCTTTTATGCTGCATCCAGGTTGTCTTCTTCTAAAACACCAAACTAATTCTTAAAAGGTAAATAGTGGCTGCTCTGTCAATAAAGGCAACAGATATTTATCTCCATTTATCCTTCTTGACATTTCAGAAGATTTAAAACTGTTACTACACTTTCCTTTTGGAAACCCATGTTTCTTCTGGTTTCCAAAGCATAACAGTCTCCAGCCTTCCTCCCTGCTGCTCTGGCTGCTCCGACCGTGCCCCTCCCACAGAGCAGAAACTGACTGAAATTCCACACGGCTCTTTACCCAACCTTGATTCCCTCCTTAGGGGTTCTCATCTAAACTGTAATTATCACATCGATATGGATAATTTATAAACTTACATTTCCATCCTAGACTTCTCTGAACTCCAGAACAGAAGAATACCCAACTACCTCTCTTAAATGACTAAAAGGCACCTTAAAATAAGAAGGTCCAAAACTGTACTTCCGTGGTTTTATAACATGGTTCCAAATTCTCTGAAATTCTTCTCATTGAGAGGTGAGGTTTCTGTACCCTCTCTTTGAATCTATATACTTTTGTGGCTGTTTCAAGTGATAGAATCTAGTGGACGTGAAGGCATGCAATTTTTTAAATTGAATTTATTGAAGTGACAGTGGTTAACAGAATTATACAGGTTTCAGAACACTGTATTATGTGTTCACCACCCCAAGTCAATTCTCCATCCATCATTGTTTATCCCCCCTACACCCTATTCCACCTCTCCCCACCTTTGTTCCCTTCCCCCAGCTCTGGTAATCACCACTCCGTTGTCTGTGCCCATGAGTTTTCTCTCTCTTTTTTTTCTTTTTGCTCAATCTCTCCAACCCCACCCCCACCCATCCCTGAACCACCCCCAACAGCTGTCAGCCTGCTCTCCATCTATGAGTCTGTCTCTACTTTGCCTGTTAGTTTATTTTATTCATTAGATTCCACATCTGAGTGAAATCATATGGTACTTGTCTTTCTTTAACTGGCTTATTTCACTTAGCATAGTTCTCTTTAGGTCTATCCATACTGTCACAAAGGGTGAGATTTCCTTCTTTTTTAATAGCCGAGTAGTATTCCATTGTGTTAATGCACCACAGCCTTTTTATCCACTCATCTATTGATGGATACTTGGGCTGCTTCCAAATCTTGTGTCCCTTTGTTCATTGAAGTATTATTTACAATAGAGAAGGCATGTGATTTTTAAAATTAGAATATAAAAGGTCATGCAGCTTACACCTTATCTTATGGAATGCTCATGGAAAACAGTTGTGTGTAAGAATTTCAATAACATTAAGGCTGTCCTGCTATGAGGAAGCGCAAGCAATACAGAGAGGACGTGTGTAGTCATTCTAGTAGACTGCCCCAGCTGAGCCTAAATTATCAATTCATCCCAGAACAAGCCCCGGAGAAGAGAAACAGGAAGTCTCCAGATGGTCCCAACCACCAGTCATTCAAACTACTTCTAACTGTCTGATTTTTTCCTCCAGCTGAGACTCCAGATACCATGCAACAATGGCAAAAAAAAAAAAAAAAAAAAAAAAAAAAGCCAACCTCTCTGAGCCCTGTCTCAATTTTTGACCCATTGGTAACACAGCAGTGGATAGTAACCCGGTCATCTTTCAGTGTCTTCCTCTGTTTCAAGTCCATCATCAACTCCTTGGATTATGTCCCTTAAATATCTCTTCAATACAATAACTTATCAACAACACACTTGTCCAAATTGCCACTATCCTTGGCCTAAATTATGGCGATGGCATTGTTATTGGTCGTCCTCTTCCCCATGCCTCCAGCTTAACCCCAAGCTCTTCTCCCCACTGTTAGCTGAATTATCTTGTTAAAACTCAAATCCCATAATGTCACCCCACGCTTAGCACTCCTTAGTGGTGTTTTACTGATCTTGGAAGAAAGACAAACTTCTTAATGAGGTTTGAAGGCCAGTGTGATCTGGACATGGTCTCACCCTCCCACTGGATTGGCACTGCCCAGCAGAGAAGCCATCACTCTCACTTCTGATTATTAAGCACTTGAAGTGTAGGTAGTGTGACTGAAGAACTGAATTTTTAATTTTATTCAATACTAATTAACTAAAATATAAAATGGGCACTTGATTCAGTTACTGGAAAATGCTGAAGTGTGAAACAACTTGGTATGTGTGATTATTTTTTTACCTATAAACTCTAAGAAACAAACACAGATCAAGTATTCCTGAAGAAATTGTTCATAGAACTGAGATGAACTATAAATTTAAAATGCACACTGGATTACAAACAAGAAAAAAAGGCAAAATATCAAATTAATCCTTTTTAGTTTGACTCTATGTTGTAATGATAATATTTTGAATATACTGGGTTAAATAAAATAATAAAATTAATTTCACCCACTTTTTCATTTTTAAAATGTGCTTACTAGCAACTTTATGCTGCATATCTGGCTCTCATTGCCTTTTCATTGGACACTGCTTCTTTAGATCCATTTCCTCCAAAAACTCTAGCCCTCTCTTTGCTGCTTACACTCATGGTGCTTCCTTCCCTTACAGACCCTTTGCACGTGCTGTTCCTATCCCTTCTGTTCTTTGCCCCATTAACTGCCTACTCTCCATTTAGTTCTCTGTTCTAGCCTCTTGTCCTCAAGGAAAATACTTATGACCTCCTTGTGTTGGTTCAGTCCTCCTATTATCTACTTTCACGCCACTATGAACCTTACCTTGGTAGCATTTGTCATACTGGCAATTTCACTGTTGTGTACTTGTTAGTTACGCCTTCTTTTGCCCAACTAAGCTGTTAGGCCCAAGAAAGCAGATACCACATCTACTGTTGCTCAACATTTTCTTTCCAATGTTTAGCACAGTGCCTGGCATACAGTAGCTTGGATTGCAAAGATTAAAAAAACACAAGTCAGAACCTAAGAAGTCAGGATATAGCAAACAAGAGAACTTTGTATGCAAAAGCCAATCAAACGATGCTATGTATATACTATTGAGTTCAACACGTAACTGTTAAATAAGTGAACTAAGATAGAGGTGCAGGTAAACACAGCTCACCTCCTCACACAACCACATCAAAATCACAACTAATCTATAGAGCAACCATCACTCAGAACCATCAAAAATAGAGTTTAATGGAAGTCTGACAACTATGGAATTAAAGAAATCACATCCATCCATATTGGTAAGAGGGGTGGAGATGCTGAACTGACTGGTCCCACATCCACGTGTGGTGGAAAAAAATTTGGGAGGGATATCTCAGGAGCAAGGGGTACAGCCCAAAACCAGGCCCCCCAGTCCAGTGTTCCAGTGCCAGGAAAATAAACCCCCATAACCAGTAGCTGCAAAAACCATCAGAGATTGAGTCAGTAGAAGAAACTTCTAGAGCCCCAAGCATTTCCTTTTAAAGAACCCACACACAGACTCACTCGGACTCACTCCCTCTGAGCTCCAGAACCAGGGAAGCAGCTTCAAAAATTCCAGTGGCATATGAGGAGGAACTGAAGTGTCTGGCATCAAGGTGGGATCTGGGAAATAGCTTTTTCCCAGACAGAAAGGCAAGCAAAGCCATTGTCCCTTTTCTGAACCCTCACCTGACAGAGCCACAGAGCTGGCAGGTGGGTGCCAAGGTGTCATGACAGAGACCACATCAATCTGACTAAAACAGTTTGCCACACCCTGGAGATCCCCTGACGCTCCATCCCACCTACCTTACTGGCCTACCTACACTGCTAACAGTGACTCTTCCATATGAATGGCTGGTTTTGGCTTATGCTTCACAACTTCCTAAATCTTCTCAAACAAGCAACAGCTGGCTTCTGTGAGTCCCCAGACCCCACACCACTTGCTAAGTGGCCCTAGGCCCAGCATTAGTAGCAGGCAACCTAGATTCACAGCTTATCTTCACCTGGGAACATCCAAGACCAGTAAAAGTAGCAGCCATATGCAGACTGCTTTATAGCTCATTCAGGGTAGCCAAGGGCAGAACAGGTAGGGGGCTGACCTTGGCCTACACCACTTAGGAAACCTCAGAGCTTGCCCGCAGAGTGGACAGTTACAGACCACATCAGAGCACTACCACCTGCCCCTGCACAGTTGATCCTCCACAAAGGGCAGAGGTTGGTGGTCAATGGTCACAGCCAGTTCTTGCAGCTGACTGGCCTGGTTAAATCCCTCCCATTGACCTGCCAACAACGATCAAGGCTTAGCTACAAGAGGAGGATATACTCAGCTCACATGAAGGGCATACCTTGAGTACCCAGTTTGGGTACTGGGTACCCAAAGGAGGCTGTGCCAGTGGAACCTACAGGACACCTACTATATTAGGCCATGCTACCAAGACAGGAAGTCCTAGCAGCTCTACCTAATACAGAGAAACAAACTCAGGGAGGCTGCCAAAATGAGGAGACAATGAAACATGGGCCAAATGAAAGTACAGATGAAAACTCCAGAAAAAGATCTAAACAAAATGGAGATAAGCAATCTATTCAGATGCAGAGTTCAAACCACTGTTTACAAGTACGCTCAAGGAACATAGTGAGGCCCTCAACAGTATAAAAAAGGTCCAGTAAGAAACAGAGGGTATGCTAATTGAAATAAAGAAAAATTTATAGGGAAACAACAGTAGAGTCAATAAGGCCAAAGAATCAAATCCATGATTTGGAACATAAGGAAGCAAAAACAACCAATCAGAATAACAAGAAGAAAAAAGAATCCAAAAAAAATGAAGATATTTATAAGCAGTCTGTGGGACAATTTCAAGAGATCCAACATTGGCATTATGGGGGTGCCAGAAAGAAAAGAAAAAGCATGAGGAATTGGAAATCTATTTGAAAAAATAATGAAAGAAAACTTCCCTAATTTAGTCAAGGAAATAGACATACAAGTCCAGAAAGCACAGAGAGTCTCAAACAAGATGGATGCAAAGAAGCCCACTCCAAGACACAGCATAATTAAAATGGCAAAAGTTAAAGATAAAGAGAGAATCTTAAAATCAGCAAGAGAATAGCAGTTAATTACCTACAGGTGAGTTCCAAAAAGATTTCAAGCTGATTTTTCAAAAGAAACTTTGCAGGCTAGAAGGGATTGGCAAGAAATATTTAAAGTCATGAAAATAGGAACTTACAGCCAAGATTGCTCTGCCCAGTAAATATATCATTTAGAATCATAGCACATATAGAGAGCTTCCCAGGCAAGAAAAAAACCAAAGGAGTCCATCAGCAAACCACTATTATATGAAATGTTAAAGGGATCTATTTAAGAAAAAGAAGATCAAAACTACGAACAATACAATGGCAAAAATACATATCTATCAACAATTAAATCTAGAAAATATACTAAGCAAACAAGAACAGTGACAGAATTATTCATACAGAAAGCATTTTGATGGCTGCCAGATGGGAGGGAGCTGTGGGGAAATGGGTGAAGAGGTGAAAAGATTAAGAAGTCCAAATAGGTAGTTACAGAATAGCCATAGGGATGTAAAGTACAGTATAGGAAACAGAGTAGCCAAAGAACTTGTATGCATGACCCATGGACATGAACAATGGTGTGGGGATGGCCTAAGGGAATGGGGGGTGCTCTGTGGAGGTGGGAAAGGAGGAAAAATTGGGACAACCATAATAGCATAATCAATAAAATATAATTAAAAAATAAATGAACTAATGAATGAATGGTAATGTCAGCTCTGTAAGAAAAGCTGAAGTCTTTGCCTTATCACTACAGTGCTTCAGCATTTGAGCTCCAGACTGAAAAAACACGGTAGCCAGCCTCTGGAGTCAGGCAAACTTGAGCGTGGTTCTGATCTTCTTCGTGACCTAAGGTGTTTCCTCATCTGTAAGAGGGGATAATAACAGTAACCAAATCAAAGTGCTATTATGAAGATTAAATGGTATATATATTTAGCACAGTGTCTGTCATGTAGCAAGCTCAATAACTGAGCTATCAATAATATCTTCAGGCTAAGCATGAGATAATAATAAGACCCCTTATTAAATGTTTACTATATGCCAGTCTAGTATTTACTATATTAAGTCTAGTATTTCAACAAATCCTCATTGCAATTACTATCAGAAATAGGAATTGAAGTTCAGAGAGGTTAAATCACTTGCAAAAATCACATAGCTTGTAAATGGAAAACATGAGATTCACCACTAGGCACCTCGATGGGTACGCCTACCTTTCTCACCCTTGTACTTCCCCACCTGGCAGTAGGCATTCAGAAAAACCTTAGTTTCCTCTTTATTACCAAGTACCCTGTGCTCCTATCATTTAAACAAGCATTCCTCCAACAGAGTATTCATTTTCTCAGCTCTATTTTCCTGCTTACACTGCTAACTCCCTTTATCTAAATTGCTTGCCCCGCTCCTTTCTCCAAAGGGCAAGAGTCTCTTCAAGCTTTATGGCTGTCTCACACATCATCTTCCTCTACCATGGATCTTACCTCTGAATGTATGATTCCATCTGCCCAGTTAACTGAGTGCTCTGTTCACAAATTAGTAAAACGCATTTCATTATTTTATTGCTCTTTGTATGCAACGTTATCTTTCTGTCCTGTTTTGACATTTTCAAGGTCCAGAAGAGGGTCGTGCTCATTTTTGTATCTCATATGTTTAACAAAATACTAGGGACATGTACTTGGTGAATTTTTATTGATGTGAAAATTAACTTAATGTGGTCTGCACAAGCTGCTTTTGTTTATATGCACACATATTCATATGCATGCATGTACAAGGGAGGACCCTCCAAAAGAAAAACAGGATTATCTTCTGGAGGGCTGGCCCCTTGTAGGGCTTCCCCCACTAGGTGAGTGTCCCAGGAACCCATCTGTATCAGTGTACTAGCTGGCATTGTTGTGAGAGGCTGTATTTGGCTTCAGTGTTTTCTTTTTTAAGACTCTTTCAACACATTTGCCCATTCATGGGAGATTTATGAGTACACCTGCCCACACTGTGCTGAGTGTTCAGTTTTTGACTCAAAACCTCATGACCTGCATGCCCTATCCTCTCTATTTACCCAGTCTTACCCCAAGCGACTTTTTTTTTGTTTCCCTGATGAAGAAGTTTCTCAAACAGAAACATTTTGCTGATGTGGAAGAGATGAAACAAAAAATAGCAGAAAGACTAACAAGCATCAAAATCAACATGTTCAAAAACTGTTTTGAGCAGTGGAAAAACCATCTCAATAGGTGTATTGCATCAAATGAAGAGTACTTTGAAGGTGACTGAAGTTTAAACATGTAAGAATAAATACATCGTTTTTTATAAATAAATTACATTTTGGGGTCTCCCCTCGTGTTTAAATACTCATGCACATGTACACAGGATCACATGAGCACAAACACACATGTCAGCACAAAACCACATAGGTGTACCACGCAGGCGCACACGCACACTCAAAATAGCTTGCGGGCATGCAAGAGCCCAGACATGCACATGGGCATACTCATATACATGTTTACACACACATTCAAATGTGTACATACAGAGCTAAGTTCTGTTTTTCTTCCATTTGTTTATGGCTAGACAAGTAAAAAATTAAAGGAAGAACGAGTTTAAAAGGACTTCGTAGAAAATTAACAGACTTTTTGACTTTGTCTTTAAAATAATGAGAATAATTTATATATTTAATTTTAATAAGAAAACAATAACATGAGTATTCTTGTTATTATATTTCCCACTTTTACTATAAAATATATTTAAAAATAAAGATGATCTTAGTATTTGGCACAGAGACCTCTCTCTCAAACACACACACACACACACACAAACACACACACACACTCCCTTAGAATAATATTCACTTATGCATCTTTGGTAAAAGAATAAAAAAATATAAGAAAATTCCAACAAAGATTACCTTGAAAAGACCACACTCAGAGGCTTTACATCATCAATTTTATCCAAACTATTTAGTTTCTGTTTTTTAATTTAATCTTTATTGTATTTTTACTACCATTTAGTCCTCTTGTACCACCAGCCCCCAGCAATCACCATCCTGTTGTTCTAGTAAGAAATCTTAAGCTTCTAAAATAGTTTATTTTTTTACCTAAACTTTTAAGACAGTAAAGCTACCAGTAAAATAGGTTTTAAAGAATTAAACAGATACTTCCACTTTTTAAAGCCAATTGAAAAGTACCTCTAAAGCAAGAAAGGGATTGTATATTATCATTAAAATTTTAAGAAAGTGGATTATAAACAATCAAATGCACAGCTGGGTTTCAGAGATAATTCCACCTCAGGTCTCTGAAGGGGTTACTGAATCCTGAGAGCTTCAGTTCCAGATTAGGATGTGTTTGGAGCTCGCGAGGGAATTGCAGCCATGTGACATACAGGCGAGTGCACATTAGTATCTGTTGGGAGAGGAGGTGCGGGGGTTATAAATGTCTCATATGGTCTGTATTCCATTAGATAAGGATATTAAATCCTAAGATCAATAAGACACCATAACGCTATTATGGTCATTGGCAGTTAAAATAGACCCAAACGTTCACTTGTGTCCACACTGAGAGGAGTCATATTTTCATACCTTTGTGCATCAGACGTGGCTGTTTTCTTCATCTCCCCATTTGAGGATTCGCCCTCTCAGTCACTAAGAAGGCACACTTACGTTTGTGTGCTCTGCCGGTGCCTGTGACGTGAGTGCCTGGGTGGTGTTGTTAAATGGGCTTGATGTACGTCAGTTCACAAGTGCCTCACAATTTCAGAGCTTGTAATGGAGTTTTCATTCTTCTAGATACATAATACATGCAAACATTACCCTGATGGCTTTTGAAAAGTTGTCAAAGTGTACAGGAAGAACCAAGTGTGTTATACGTTTGCGTCCTGCAGACTGCAGCAGGGAGAAGAATGGCTCAGAGAGATTTCAACTGTGTATAATTATACGTTAGCACTACAGCTGAGTAGTTATGGTAATGCCTACAGTGTGTGGCGTCTGGGAAAGGGTATGGAGAAACGTGCAGCACAGTATTGTTGGCCAAACACATATTCACACGCGCTGCATGATATCACTACTCCCCATCACCCTGCACACGAGGAACGGCAGTAGCAGTTTACCCAGTTCCCTGTGGCTCCCTTCACAGCTCATCTATCTCTAAAAGAGGTGGAAAGAGTGAAGGCCCATATTTCTCTTTGTGAGTCTGGTCCACAGCTTTCCATCTGGTTTTAACAGTGACATTTGATTAAGTGGAACTATAAATCTGTCAGAAAACAATTAGCTTTCACTGTGTTTACACAGTGGGCCCCAGTGAGGAGGGCAGCTCTAGGGAAATGAGCCTCCTCCTGGATGAGACCATGCAGAAATCATGTTAATACAGGTCAGCGCATGGCCATAGGGATTTCCACATGTTGGCTTTTCCCGACTCTCCAAAGGCTTGTTGAAGATGCGAGAGAAGAATCCCAGCCCCCACCCCATTGCCCTTTCCTCTCTTAGCCTCACTCCCCTCATACTAAGTATTTGGTGAAATCCCAGTCTCAAGAAAACATGCAACCATTTTGGGGGATACACAAGTCCTATACATTAAATAATTAGACATAAAATACATTAAACAAATAGGCTACTAAATGCAACACCATCTGAGACTAACATGCATCATATAGACAAATAGCATGAGATAGAAGGAAAGATAATCAAATCTCCTG
>JAPYXV010004406.1:0-11409 GCA_028533065.1 Trachops cirrhosus
GAAACAACCCAGGTGCCCATCAGTAAATGAATGGATCAAAAAACTATGGTACATTTACACAATGGAATTCTATGCAGCTGAAAGAAAGAAGGAGCTCATACCCTTTGCAACAGCATGGATGGAGCTGGAAAGCATTATGCTAAGCGAAATAAGCCAGGCAATGAAAGACAAATACCATATGATCTCGCCTTTAACAGGATAAGCTTTTAAAATTCATTCCTTTTCCCCTCTGGAATTGAGTTCAAACAGGCCGAGATGACGAAGGGAGACAGACCACCAGATCGTTAACCGGAATGGTATGAAAGACTTGATTATCTTGCAGGCAGCACTTCCCTCAGGCTCTGCTCTCTGCTTTCCCTCACTCACTGTGTGAGGGAAATCACACTTTCCCTCTCTGTGGTTCAGCAGGGAGAGATTGGAAGTATAGGGCTAGTGATGAGGCCAACAGCAAAGCAATCCCTAGAATTCCTGAGAAAAGGTATAAAGGGGCAAAGGGGTTTTGGAATAGAAGAAAATGGTAGGAGAAAAGGAGATGAACACAACTTTAAGAGGGTGGCCAACTAGGTGAACCAAAGGCCAACAAATGTGACTTTGCAATAGTTAGAGAAATGTGTGACCAAGGCAGTGGAATAGGATGCAGAAGCCACTTTGGACGGCTGGGCTAGTTCCCCCCTTATTTTTTCAGCTATTTGCTAGAGGTCATGTGGAATAAAAACTGGTTCCCTCTTGTCCTCAATAAAGACACTGTTCTTAGGCTTCACATATATTTGGTTTACTAACTCTGTAAATGTCAAACATCAAGTTTCTGAGCAGGATTCTGAGAGGCACAGAGAAGACAGTTCCTTCTAGCAAAGAGCTCACACCATGGCTGAGGATACAAACAGGTCACTTAGTAAGGATGGTGCCAGGTCTTACTCAGGCTCTGGGTTAGATGCTGGGAATGAAAGAAAGGAGTACACATGACCCTTATCCTTAAGGAATTTACCTGGGAGTTAAAAAAGTAATCAAGACAGACCAAGAGTTGTATATAATGTACAACTCTTCTTAGGGATGGGGTAGGAGAGTGTTAGACTTGGAGGAAGATCTGAAAAGGAATTCTAGAAGAAATAGTTGAAGAGCTCAGTTTTGAAAAGAACATTATTATAATTCTTTTCTATTTTATTATCTTTTTAAAAAATGTGTTTCTATTTGTATATATGTTTTCACAGTATAGTTTTTGAACTCAGGAAGTGTATAATAAATAGGGAGAGAAACTTTTGGGGAAAAGGCCAGGGTATAGTTTCAATGGTTAAGTCTTCCAGACAAGATATCTACACAGAGGGTGTAAACATATATTTCTTTCAAGTATGATGTCTTTGGGCAATTAATGGAATAACATTTTAGTTTAAGTCATTTCATGATAGCATAAAACAATAGGGCATGATTAGGAAAAGTGGAGAATCATGATCTCACCTTTCTTGAAAAATTGCAACATGAGGTAGACCCACTGTTTGATGGTTTAGGAACCTAACTCATCACACTAACACTTGTCAACACACTTAATCTGTTTGGTTTTAAGAAAAATATTTTTTCCATTGTTGAGGCAAAGAACAAACTTACAGTTGTTTATTGAAGAGATTCTAAAGTGTTGGAATGTCAACTGGCAGTAAATTCACTTCCCAACTTGCTTGGCACATAAGAGGCATCAAATTTCTCATGAATTAATAGCTGACAGCTGTTGTTATTTCCTGGTGGGAGACTCTCACAATTAGGGCAGGAGAAGGCTCAACGCTAAGTGCTGTTCATCACATGTCTTGGGATAGATGTGTTTCTGAAGGTCTGAAGTTTACATTAAACTTACAGGAACAAATGTCATTGGATGAAGCAGAGAGGAATCTGCATGATAGAAGAAGGCTGTGGAGTCACACAGTGGTTCTGAGCACCTGCTGTGCTTGACCTTTATCTACAACTTCTTTTTTTAAAAGATTTTATTTATTTATGTTTTAGAGAGGGGAAGAGAGGGAGAAAGAGAGGGAGAGAAACATCAATGTGTGGTTACCTCTCAAGTGCCCCCCATTGGGGACCCAGCCCACAACACAAGCATGTGCCCCAAACTGGGAATCAAAACAACAATCTTTTCATTCACAGGCTGGCACTCAATCACGGAGCCACACCAGCTAGGCCTTTATCTATGACATCTTTCTCACATGCACTAACTCAGAAAATGCTGCTTCATGGGATGAGGCCACTTGTCATGACTATGACTCAAGAAACTGAAATACAAGCCACATAAAATGCTGCACAATTTAGTCTGTTCACCCATAGCACATACAATTTTAAACATAATCATGTGCAGCCTCGGATCTGCCAGCCTTGAGATCACTAAGAGGAGTAGAAATGAAGCAAGAGAGGGAACAGTCTGACCTTGGCTGCAAAGGGCAACAGGATGTTGTACACTCAAGGTCACGCTGGTTTCCTTCAATTGATATGGCAGGCCCATGAAAAATTTATGCAGATATGACATGAAAAATAATTTCTTGAAGGCCATTTCTTTGTGCCAAATAGACTATGAATAACATTAGCTTATTTTAGTGTCTAGTTCTCCCAATTTTTCCACAAGCTAGAGCCAGAAAACATTTATTTCACAGAAGGGCCGAGACCAAAACCCTACAAAGGAGGGCTGGGAGTGAGAGAGGTCCCGGGGCAGGGTGATGAGAGCAGGAGGCATTTTCACTGAATGTCTATCCATTTCTGTCCCATGGCCTCCTGTCCCAGAGTGGCTAGGGTTCACATAAGGAATAATAATTAACATCTAAACTTGGGAACAGAGGTGCCTTGAACTTGAGGGTAAAATCACATCACTTTATTCAAGCTTCCACTTAAAAAAAAAACAACCTCTTTCTTCTTGACTAATAGGATCTGAACACTGACTCCCTAAAGTAAAAATGCAGTGGCCATTAATACATCAGAAGGAAGTTTCATTAAAATAAAATAATATCCTGCCCTGCTGGTGTGGCTCAGTGGATTGAGCCAGTCTGTGAACCAAAAGTTTGCCAGTTCAATTCCTGGTCAGGGCACATGGCTTGGTTGTGGGTCAGGTCCCTAGCTGGGGGTTTGAAAAGCAACCGATCAGTGTTTCTCTTGTGCATTGATGTTTCTTTCCCTCTCTTTCTCTCTTCACCTTTCTCTAAAAATAAATAAAATCTTTAGAAAAAAATAATATCCAGTAAAATGTGAGTATTTTGCAATAGCAGAGTTGTAGCCCCTTGGTCCTACAATTATTTGTAAAAAGTGTTGCCAGGGTCTCACATACAGTCTGTGAGTACCACCTGTCTGACTGGATGAACATGCTGCCCCCGAAGACTCTGTTTTCGACCTGACTGTCCTCGGCTGGTGGCTCTACTTTCCCCTGAGTTTTCAGCCACCTAGTTTCACCCATCCAGGGAGCCCTCATGGTGGAGGATATCTGTCCTCATTGGACTGACTGGGAGAGGTGGTTCTTTCAACATTGACCAAGGGTCTGGAGAGAAAGTGTTCAAAGATTAAGAATTTATTTCTTATAGACAAGACACCCCATCCCAAATGTCCTGGACTGGTGGAATATCCCATATCCTGAAATTACCATGTGCAGACTCCTGGAAGGAGTTTTTGGTGACCAATTCCGAGGCCACTTTTATTGTTCCCACCCCATTTCTACCAGAAACACTTTCCAAGCAAGGACGAAAGAAAGTTGGCATATCTTGGGGTAAGGAGTGTTAAATTATCCTAAGTGAAGGTGGAAAGAGGTGCTATTTTACAAATGGAAGGGACCTAAAAAATAATCTACCCCAGCTCTCTCAATTTTCTGCTAAGCAAAAAGAGGTTCAGTGAAGTCATTTATTTAAAGTTCCTTGCTGGTGGTAATCAAGACCCTGATTTCCACTTCTGGGCATTGTTAATTATAGCATGATGTTTATTATATTACCATTATTACAAAGGCCACAATCAAGTGCATTCGATCCAGCAAATGGTTGTTGATTCCCCACCACGTGCTACTGTAGCTTACTATATGCTAGCCACGGACCGAGGTGCTGACTGCACCCATAAAGACCCTGCTCTTCCAGAGCTCACATTTACTGGAAAACAGATTATTAAAAAAACACTATTTGCATTATGATTATGGCCTTTAGTTGTCATGCTGCACAATGAAATAATTTTCACAGGAAATGGCTGGCTGTGAAGTTGTTGAACAAGAGTTTGAACATGTTAGTCCTTTGTGATATTCCAATTGAACACATTCTGGCTGTATGAGTAGGTGCCTCAGGGGAGCTCTCATGCTCTAGTTCTGAGATGTAGTCAAATAATTGTAACAGGAGGTAAGCTAACAACTTAGAAGTCATCCGAGAAGGGTTGTTATTGGATGAACAACTACAGAAAGCCAAAACAGAAATTTAGCCCAAACTGATTGGGAAAAAGTGTTTTACAGTAATTACTTATTTTTTCTTGCTAAGGGATTATATTAGGTCAGAGTTTCCTTTGAATATATTTCTGCATAAAATTTCCCTTTGTCAAACATTAATTGCCTCATGAAATACAAGTATAAAGAAAGAGTTGGGAGAACAGGGAAGAGACTCTAGCAATGAGGCTACTGTGAGGTAGGCTTTCACTAGAGAAATCTCTCCCTGACTGCGTGAAAGAGCCTGCAAACCTTCTACCTCCTTTGATTTTAATCCAACTTTTCCCTCTTTGACTAATATTCTGCTCACTAGATTACAGATCAAAACACTAGCACTATAGAGTTTGTAAAGAAAACGTTACCTATAGCACTATATATGGACCAAATTATTTGAATTCTTCTAAGAAGAAATTATGTCTACAAAAGTGAATTAATAATTTAGTAATTTCTCAAAGAGAAGTTACTCATGCATTCAATATATGCTATACTAGGTATTCTTTCCAGCTCTTGACCTGGACCTTTGCAGTCCAGACGAGAAGACAACATGAGATGGATGACTCCTGGACAACTGGTCTGAATTTAGTTGCAGTTCAAACTGAGAGCCAGATCATGGCTATCTGGGGTTCCATGTGAAATCAGCTGGAATCCTATTCATGTGAAGTAAAATTTATTCATTAAAATAATCTAGATTAAACACTACTATGTGTCCAGTACTAATCTAGCCAATTAATACTCCCCTGTAAACAAAATACTTACATTTAGTAGAGACTTTGTTAGTTACTTTGATAGATGCCACGAAGGATCACATCCCATGATGCTTCATAACACTCAAGATAGGCCAGGTGTCTGCTGCAAAGGGGGGATGAGTCCCCAGAATGGTGTGGAAGACACACTCTGAGAAAGTAAGGAAGAAGGCAAGAAAGAGCACATGATTTCCTCCTGCAATTTAAAACTTGATTTTAAGCATTTTTTTTTCAAAATTTTGTAAGTCAAAGTAATAGTCTACAGCTCTAGGACACTTTTCTTTACAAAAACTACTCCATGAAGAATACATCACCCCATCATCAAATATTAATTAACTATAAAGGCCTGGGTGTATTCTGGGCTCTCTGTTCTGTTCCATTGGTCAATATGTCTGTTTTTATGCCAGTACATACTGTTTTGATTACTATGGCCTTGTATTATAGTTTGATATCAGGTAGCATGATTTCTCCAACTTTGTTCTTCTTTCTCAAGATTGCTGTGGTTATTCAGGATCCTTTGTGATTCCATATAAATTTTTGGAATACTTGTTCTAGTTTTGTGAAATATGCCATTGGTATCTTGATAGAAGTTGCATTAAATCTATAGATTGCTTTGGGTAAAATGGACATTTTAATGATATTAAGTCTTCTTATCCCTGAACATGGTATATGCTTCTGCTTATGTGTGTCTTCTTCAATTTACTTCTTCAGCATCTTATAATTTTCCAAGTACAGGTCTTTTACATCCTTGGTTAAATTTATTCCTAGGTATTTATTTGTATGAAGTAAGCCAGTCAGAGAAAGATCAGTACCATATGATTTCACTTGTATGTGGAATATAATGAACAAAATAAACTAACACAAAATGGAAACAGATTCATACAGACAGAGAACAGACTGACAACTGTCTGAAGGGTGGGGTTTGAGGGAGTGGGTGAATAAGGTGAAAGGATTAAGCAAAAACAAACAAACAAACAAACAGACTTACAAATGCAGACAACAGTATGGTGATTACCAGAGGGAAAGGGGTGTGAGAGAAGGTAGAAGAGGATACGTGGGGATAAATGATGATGGAGGGAGCCTTAACTTTGGGTGGTGAACACACAATGTAATATATAGATGATTGATGTATTATAGAATTGTACACCTGAAATCTATATAATTTTATTAACCAGTGTCACCCCAATAAGTTCAATAAAAAATTAAAAATAAAAGAAAAAGAAAGAGAAAAAAACAGATCACCCCAGTATGGCTGTGTGCATGGCTCTGAAGGAGGGAGTGGAGCATAGTCAGTCTGCAGGACCTGAGCCTGGAGACTGGGCCTACCTCCTCAACTCCGCTCCTTAGCAGCTTTGTAAAAGACAACCAAGTTCCTGGCACCTCAGTTTCCAAGGATCTAAATGCAAACAATTTGCAAACTCTAAATTGTTATACTGATGTGATTTTGCACACTGATGTTTAGATTATTAAATTTTGAGACTATAGTAGAGCAAAAGTTACAAAGAAGGTGAAAATTCAAATATGTATTGAGAATCTGCTTTGTACTAGGCAATGTGCTGGCTTTTTATGTGGTTCTAGTTATTTCCTTTTCATACCAGTCTTGGTTATTAGTTTATTTTATAGATAAAATCCCTGGGATTCACAGAGCTTTCTAGAGTCCCACAGGCAGTGGACAGAGTGGCTGGGATTCTAATTCTGAACAATTTGATATCTTATTTGTGCTTTAACTGGGGTAAATGGCTGCTCACACATAGTAAATAAGACCATTTGAGAATCTCCTAGGTAAGTGTTTTCCTAAAATCCTGTTTTCTTGCATAAAGAAATGAGAATACTTTATAGCCCGACAAAACTTTTTGAAACTACAAAAATACACAAGGATCACTTATTTTTTAAAAAACATTCTTCTGATATGACATTTACCATCATCCTTTCTGAAAATGGGAAACTGCATCCAAAAATTTCCAATGAAGATTAAGGATTTAGTTTGGAATGTGACATTTATTTACATTATAGTTTTAAAAGAATTGGTGGGTTATTCATTTCATAAGGTTAATTGGATCTCTGGCAAACTTTCATAACAGTATCTACCATGTGATGATATTTCTCTGGGGCCCAATGCTTCCTAAGGGCTTTATGTTGATCTCACTCTTCCTAGCTCCTCTCTAAATTGGAAGTGCAATTATTTCCCATCTCACAGATGAGAAGCAGGTAGATAAATGCAGAGGGGAGGTTCCAGTCCATGGAGGGCTGCTGACTCCAAGACAGCAATGGACGGATGCTGATGAAAAAAAAAAAAAAGATACAGAGATTAGGCAAGATTTCTAAGTATCAGGTCTACTCTGACGAAGATCTGGTCTTTCTGACTTCCACCATTGCTTAAGTAGTTCAAAAATGTGCATCCTCATGTTTACTATGACACCAGTAATGAGTGTAAGAACATTGTGTTTTCTTGCCAGGATACTGAGTGAGGTTTACATAATTGTAAAAAAGGGAAATGAGTAATTTAACTTGTTTTGAGGAACAACTGGCCATACAATCAAGAATTCTTGAATTTCAGTTGCAGTCAGTGTTTTGGGCAATTGGCTTTCCTTAGTCTAGGATGACAGAACAGAGCTGTAAAAAACGGAAGGCTTAAAGCTTTTTAAAAAATGTATGTAAAATTAGTTCCTTTTTTTCTGGAGATTGTAAATAAAGCTACATATTATTAGATAGTTCCTTAGACTAACATTTTCAGTTTCCATCTGGTAATTTTGTTTTATTCATTTGTGGTAAGAATGAGTGTTCCCCATTATTTAGTACTAAGTGTGAGCTAAGTTCTACCTGAGGGCTCTATGAGTATTAAATTAATTTTATTAACTTATTTCATAACCATATTTTAAAGTAAGTACAACTACCATTATATTTTAGACTGTGAAAGAAGGTGTGAAAATACTGAGATATGTCTCAAGTCCACATTGATGGTAATATTTGGAAATAAGTCTTCAACCCAGTGTTATTTCACATCAAATGTTTGTTTTCAACCACTATCCTATAAGTTTTAAGCAGCATCTTTATTATGTCAATGAAACAGGTTTCTAGCCATGCTGTTATATATAGCATTCAGGACCCATAATAGTAATGACAAGACTTTCATAACAGCTGTTATGAAACACTAGCCCTTAGAACAGTACTGTCAGGCAGGTACTCTTTTCATCTGAATTTTATGGATTAGCCACTAAACAGAGGGCTTCTAATCAGGCATTCTACCTCTAAAGCCATGTGCTCTTAACCATAATTCTATTCTGCCTCTCGGAGTTAATTAAATTAGTACAAACTAAATATATGTGTAATTGGGGATTTAACATATCTGTTAAATAAATCCTTATTTATTTAACAAATATGTATCGAATGCTTATAATGTTCCAGGCACTGTTCTAGGGACTGGACACAGCCATAAATAAAATATACAAAAATACTCACCCTTGTTGAGTATACATTCTAGTGTGAGGGGACAGTGTGGAGAGTTGAGTGGTAAATCAATGAAAATATGAATAATATAGTATGTCAAATGCTTATAAGTATCAAAGAAAACAAAAAAGCAAGGAAGGTGTGACGGCATGTCTGTTGGCGTAGAGATAGGAAGCTGAGGATGTTGAAGAGTATGCCAATTGTTTTCTTAGAGCCATGATGGATAATAGCACAATAAAAACGGAAACAAATAATATATTTTTAACATTCTATGTTCATCCATAAATCAGGCTGTATGTGCTATTCAATGGTATGAAGATAAAACATAATATTATGACTTTAATCTCTTAAGGGCATTCTTAATTATTATCTGGAACAAAAGAAAGATCAGGAAAGACCCTTTAAGTGGCCAAAAATTGGTCCAAAATTCCCATCTGAGCTAAATTTCAATTTGAATGCATGCAGGAAAAGGAAGCATGATCTATACTTTTTAAAAAAGAAGTGAAAATCTTCCTTTATTTGTGCACAAATTATGTTTTCTAACACAATGCTATAAGTATATCCATAATATTAAATCACAAAAAGAACTAATTGAAAGGAAAATGGAATATGTAATATTGCCTTCTGTAGGTTTCTGAAGGAATGAGCTATTGTTCCAGATATTTTGAAGTTCTACAATAAAAGGTAGCAAAATTTTTTTTGCTTTTTTGATATTTCTTATTTTAGTGCATATTATTAGGCTGTTCATTTTAGTTTATTTTTTCTTTTAAATAGCAAATGTTTCCATTTTATTTATTTATGTATTTATTTGTTTACATTCTACTCTATTTTGTATTAGTTTCAGACATACAGCATAGTGGACAGACAATGATACACTTTATACAGTGACCCCCTCCCAGTATTTCAAGCACCTACCTGGCATCATACATGGTCATTACAATATTATTGCTTATACGCTCCAAGCATGATTTATTGTGAGTGACTTTTGGAAATTTACCAACTGGCAACATGAAGAACACTAAATGGAGACAACAATTACACGAAATAATTGGCACCATGCCTGGTCAAAAGAGGCACTTGGAAATGGTACTTCCTGCTGCTCCCCGCTAATCCTCTTGCTTCACCCCTTGAAAGCCCTGAATCCTGACTGTTCAGCTACATTATGTCTGGTCATCATGACCCTTCCACTTCCTGGAAGGAAGGCCTTCTGACGTTGACCCTAAGGATCTTTTTGCTTCACCCTTCTCCTCTTTTCCTTTCTTCATTACTTCACATGAGGACATTCAGGTAGTTGAAAGTACATTACTTCTGATGTGATAATGCCTAGGCCACTGGGCATATAAGAGATGCTATATAACAGTTAAAAAAACAAAGAAATTAAAAAAAGAATAAAATGCAAAAAAGAACCTGAGATGTTTTGGCCATTGCTAATCTGATATTAGAACTAAGATGTCAAGAAGGATGGCTCTTTCCTTTTGCAGTTCTCAGAACCCAGCCTTTGCTTCTCTAATCAGTATGCTTGTACTGTGGGTGGGTAAGGCCTCCAAAGTGATTCTGGGAAAAAGTCTTCATGAAGCACCAACCTCAAAAGTAGCTGTGGTGTCCATGTTGTGATTGTAAGCCTCATGATGACCTTGACCAGTTGAGACAAAAACAACCTGATGACCTACTTCTGCCTCCTGTCGTGACCTTGCCTAAGTTCTTGGCCAGCTCTCTTTCCAATAACAGACTCTGTGCCAAACTTCCCACAGTATCTCTAGGTTCCAATTGGTTTTACATATCTTTATTGGCTTGATATCTCGTTTTCCTTACTTGCGACTCTAGGTTTTGGTTTGGGATTAAGATTTGTTATCTTCTGTGTCCTACATCTGAACCTTATTGTGTTTCTGAACTTAGTGCTGTTACATCTGGGTTTAGAGGTTTATTTACTTGCTTCAGTTCCTTATTCCATTTCTGACCTTAGCTTTAGGAAGAAAATGTTTGTCCTTCAAATTATGTGCCTTAAACCTGCTGCCTTATTCATGGTTTCCTTCAAATTACATTACTGGATGAAATTTTCTTTAATATTCAAAATCTAGTTTAATAGCTTTCTTTTGCGGGAAGCCTTTCCCAATCCTTTCAGAATAAATGTCTCTCTTCTTGGCCCCAGTATTTTTAAAATGTATTTTATTGATTATGTTATTACAGTTGTCTCAATTTCCCCCTTTTGCCCCCTCTGCCCAGTACCCCCCTTCCCTACAGCAATATGAGTCATGCATATAAGTTCTTTGGCTTCTCCATTTCCTATAGTATTCTGAACACCCTCTGTTTATTTTGTACCTTCCAATTATGCTTTTTAATCCCTGCACCATTCCCCTCATTCTTACCCTGCCCCCTCACAGCTGATAACCCTTTAAATGATCTCCACCCTTATGATTCTGTTCCTATTCTGATTGTCTGCTTAGTTTTTTGTTTGTTTGTTTGTTTGTCTTGTTGTTGTTGCTGGTTTTTGAAGATTCAGTTGTGGATAGTTGTGAATTTGTTGCCTTTTTAATGTTCATAATTTTGATCATCTTCTTTTTCTTAATGAGTCCCTTTAACATTTCATGTAATAAGGGCTTGGTGATAATGAACTCCTTTAGCTTTACTTTGTCTGGGAAGCACTTTATCTGCCTTTTCATTCTAAATGATAGCTTTGCTGGATAGATTAATCTAGGTTGTAGGTCCTTGCTTTTCATCACTCTGAATACTTCTTGCCAGTCCCTTCTTGCCTGCAAAGTTTCTTTTGAGAAATCAGCTGATAGTCTTATTGGTATTTCTTTGTAG
>JAPYXV010004407.1:0-11409 GCA_028533065.1 Trachops cirrhosus
GTGTTGAGGTTTAATTGTATCACTGATAGTTATGTAACTCATTATTAAATTCAAATTATATAACTTTTTTCTTACTAGATTATCGTTCCCATAAGACATGCCAGTCCATCAAAATGCCAGCAAAGCTTCCACAGTCCCTGTACCCCGCCTTCCACCACTCACCCTACTTTTTTCTCAGAGTACGGATGGTTAGTGCCCTTAACAATAGTGGAAACCTTAACCATGTTCTAAAAACGCCCTTCTTACCCATCCTCCAGTGTATATACTGCTTTAAATAACCTTTCTGTCTGCAGCTGACCTTTGTAACCTCCGTCGCACTCCCAATCCCCCAACCCCACAGCACCACCGCCCCCACAGCCCCTGCCCAAGACGTGCACCTACACATCCCCATTCCCCAGTTTCACGGAACTCAGAGTTCCTCGAGCATCCATTTTTTAAAACTGCTGTGCCTTTGCTCTCACTAGTCCAGTGCCCTTCCCACATATCTTCTGTTGTCAGCCTGGGAAAATCCTGCTTATCCCTCAGGCGCCAGCCCCAGCGCATCTTCTCTGTAAAGCCTTCCCGCCTTCTCCAGGGGAGGCAGTGTTTGTCCCTTCTGACCCGCACAGCATTCTGCTTGTGTCTTTGGTAGGGCCCTTATCACATTTAGTCACAGTTCGCTTTGTATCTGTTTCTCTCCGTTTCTCCCCACAGAGAACCACTAGAAGTTCCGATCATTACGGGTTATCGATCTTTTACCTTTACCACCTACATGTTGTTGCTTCGTAATGAATGATACTGAATTGTTACTGACAATGATAAAATAGCTTTTATTAAGTACACCCTATATCTTAGGCATTGAGCTTGATGTTTATATACCTTGTTTTATTTAATCCTCAACTCATTCTGTGATATAGGGACAATTATTATTCTCCTTTTACAAACTAGGAAATTGATGTTAAGAGAGGCAAAATAATTTGACCAGGGTAACACAGCAAGCAAGTGATGGAGTCCAGATGGGAACCCAGAGTGTCGACTCCAGAGCTCATTCTTCTTCATACCAGTAGGAACAATTGATCAATCAAATAAAAAAGTTCTCTGAGAACCAATCCCAGATGGCTAAAGGGGAGGATTTCAAAGATACCCTGTCACCAAAATGATGACTGAGGCCCCTTGGAAAAGTCTGGAGAGTCATTTGAAAAATCTGGTTTGGGCAAGAAAGAGGCTCAATGAAATGTTCTGTGGTCACTGATAATGTTAGGATCCAAGAATCCAATACCTGGAAAAAGAAGGCTCACACATTGTTTCAGCAGAGTGAATGAGAAAAACAGAAAAGCCCGTGTTTGTCTGAGAATGATCTGGGTCATCAAATGCTAAAACTACCCTTGTTCAGGAGAAGACCAGGGTCCAGATTAATTAATTAGCTTGTCCAAGGGCACATAGCTAATAAATAACAGAGCTTGGACTAGAATTCCAGTTTCCTGAGTCCCGGTTCAGTGCCCTTTCCATCATAGTATGCTGTCTATTAGAGTCTCTGTGTTTCTCTTGGAGGAAAAAATGCTAGGCCAAGGCAGAAAGGAGTCTTTGAAGGAAGCAGCTTGATACTTTGGGAGCTGGTCAGCTTTTGTCTAAGACCTGCTGTTATTTTGGGCTCTGTTTGCTCAGAACTAAATACTGCCAACCATACAAATAAAAAGGCAAAGCTATTATTTAGGCGTCCTAGGTCTGTACATTCCCATCTCTGCTTGCAAGGGCAAATTACCAGTTCATCTTGGTTGGGCAGTTTGAACATGGGATTATATTAGCCTTTGTCTTAGCCCTCAGACGTCTATGAGTTTGTCTCTGTTAACAATAAATGCACAAGCTTTGCTTCAGGTCGGGAAAGGAAAAGGGAAAGAAAGAAGTCTAAATCAATCTCTGCCAATGTTGATTTCTAATGCTCTTTCTTTCTGTTTCTTCCAGGGTGACGAGGAAGGACCCAGGTAAGATCACATTATTGCTCTTGTCTGTTCTCAAAATTGAAGTAGAGTGTGATACTGTGACCTTTTAATGCCCCGTGAAATAGGGACAGCCAAGAAAGCACCGGAAAGGAATCTCCTTCTTAAGCCAGGGCTTTGAAGATCCTACTGTGTAAGATTCCCATCTCGCTCCCCATCAATGCCATTTCCTGCCTGTAACCTTCAGATAAAAGTAGACTCTAAAGTACGTAATTACGATTACTTTGCTTTACTCTTTGGCACATGCAGGATATCTGTTAAGAATAGTGGCACTGTATTTGAATGGTAATTGGGCTCTCAGGTGGACTGACTAGATAAACTTGCATCTTGTTCTTTCTTGATTGGAGCTGGGTTGCTTTTTTAATGGGCTCTGGATCCAACATTATTTATTTCTGACCTATAATATCTTTGTGTATGACTCAAGACACCTGTACAATGAATCCTAGATCATAGGTATACAAAGTTTTGTTTAGGGAAAAAAATGCTCCTTTGTGCTTCTGTATCACCACATGAAATTTAGAAGTGCATTTTAAAGAAGATGGTTTGACTTTGGGTGGTGGGCAGACAATGCAGTATACAGATCTTGTATCATAGAAATGTACACTTGAAATCTATGTGATCCTATTAACCAATGTCACTGCAATAAATTTAATTTAAAAATAAAAATGCATACAAGTGCATTTTATTTTGGCCTCAGCCTTGCAGTGCACCTGGACTTTGGTTTACTTACCTTTCCTGTCCTTCTGCTTGGGCAGTGACACAGGCTCTAGGAAATGCTGCAGCTGTGCCATCAACACAATTGAGGGGCATGTGTAGAAAGTAAAATACACTGTCCAGATGGGTCCCCTCTGTCACATAGATCAGGGACTGCTAAGGCTGAGAGGTACTAGAAAGGTCATCTAGGCCATTGCTATTCAGAACTTTAGTTATAGCAGAAGCATCCTTTTTTCAAATGTGCTTTAAGTAGAAACCCAGTGTATAAAAAACAATTTTCTCTGGTTAAAGTTGGGGGCCACATCTGCTGGTGAATCTCCTCTCTTTAATACAATAGACCCCGAGAGACTGCTGCAGAAACCGAGGGTTCCTCAGAGCTCAGTTAGAAAATCACCAATTTAGGTTTCTCGTTGAAAGAAGCTGAATGAATTGTCTGAAGTTCCTTTGCTATGGAACCAGGATTTAGCCCTTGTTTGGTTTTATTTGCAAACCAACAAATATCGTCCTTTTTTTTCTTTCTCCTGTCCCACATCATTAGCCTCTTTCTTAGCACTAAATGTTACCCCACATTTATCTGTCTGCATCTCCTGGTGCTTCCCTCCCTTGGGAACTGTGGTTCTCAGCCTAGATCTCGCTCCTTGTCTGCAGTGTTAAAGCCACAGGTATCCTGCTTTAAACCTACAGAGCCTCAGGGAATCCCTTCAGACTTCGTCTTCCAGCCATAGACTCCCTGTGTGTCGTGGCCCCTCCCTCCCTCCCTTCCTCCTCCTTTTTCTCTGTGGTTTTTTCCTCTCTCTCTTCCTCCCTCCCTTTCTATGTTTATGACCCTACGGTTGTGAGGCACTGTATATACTGGGTATATAATGGTACCTAAAACAGATACGGTCTCTGATCTTGTGGATCCTAAGTCTAGTGGGAGATGAGCATATACCTGGCACTTATATTGTGGGGGAAGTGCTATGATAAGGAAAGTTTTGGCTCCTTTAAGAAGGGCTCCTAAGTTAGTCTTGGGGGATAAGGGGAGGCTCACTAGAAAAGGTTATAAATAATCAGAGGTCTGAAAAATGAGGGGCAGACAAAAGAGGAGCGGGGGTAGGAGTTGTTCTAGGGAACAACTTATGTAATAGCTGTAGACAAGAGAATAGTGGAGGAAAGAAAGCAGAGCCTAGGTCAGTTAGGGTCTTGTAGGACTCCTTAAGGTTTTAGAGCTCTATCCTGCGGGCAGTGAGTGGGAAGACATTCTGGAACTTCAACCACTAGAGCTTGGGAGACTGGTGAGACTATGCTAGTGATGATAAAAGCCTAAATCAACAACTTCCCTAGTTATTGACTAAGTGTTCACCATTTTGCACAGACTTTTGGTTGAGACACACTCTTTATCTCCTTGGCACTCTACTTCTACTCTCAAGACTAATTCTAGTTCCTTAAAACCCAGGCCAAGTAGAACCCTAGACCATCTTTTGCCCAGAAAGAATGTTCAAACAAGACCGATATAAAGAAGACACCTTAGCAGATGTAATGTGCAGACTCCACAGGGTAGAAGTGGCATTTCTGTCTTGGGAGAGCCTGATTAGGATGAACACTCTCATCTCTGCTTTATGGTCACATGCCGGAGCCTCATTGATTAGAAGACTACAGGGACCTTATGAAGAGACACTATTCAGTGTGAGAGGCTGGCTTTAGAATTTAATTGCTGACACCTTCCTGTCACTTTGAGCAGTGGTAAAGCATGGAGTTTTTTTTACTAGCAACCTGGATGGCGTTTCCCTCCAGCCAGGCTGCATGGATGTCAGCAGGGATTCTGTTTAACAGGCACTTGACAGAACCCTTTTTAGGTACAATGAGCACTTGAAAAGTATGTTCCAATTTGGCAGAAAGAGGAGTCAGATTTTCTTTTTAACCTTTAAATTTATACTTTTTGATTCTATTCAGTTTGCTTGTGTTGAAATACCATTTGGCTCAATTTATTCCAATTAGCACTTCAGGGTAGATTGCCTTTGATCAGAAAGTTCTCTTATTTATGATAGACACTTTACCATCTCAAGAAACCAGAGTTCCATTCCAAAGGCTTCTGAATTGCTGACAGAATTGAGTGAGGGTTTGATGTGTAAGGGAGGCAGGTAGGAAGTATGGGTCTGCCTGCACAGGGGTGGGAAGAGAAATTCATCTGCAGAGCCTGAGTCCCAGGTCTGCATGGATTTTTATACCTTTGTCTCCTTTGCTAGCATTCTGCCCACACAGTCACCTTCCCACAGTCTGCACAGAAGTTCAGGGAGAATTGGATTACAACCACTGTCCGCGGTGGAAGGAACAAAGGAAATTCTGCCCTATTGAATTGTATTGGTCTATAATAGATCTATTGGGTTTTTTTTCTTCTTCTTCTCTCAAGCTGGAGTCTCCCTGCCTTCTTTCCTCTTTTTAATTTTGACTTCTTAAGCTGTGGACATGAGGTGGCCAAGTATTTGTCCTTTTGGTCATAATCTGTTTCTTGCCTTGAATTTTTTTGAGTAGTTGTCCTGCTAATTAACTATATAATGATCATAGCTACCATTTCTTGAAGGTTTACTCTGTACAGAGCTTTATATGCATTCTCATTTAATCCTCACATAAAGCTTATAACGTAATTATTATCCTACTTCTAAAAGAGGAAATTAATGCTCAGAAACATTAGCTTGCCCTAGACACACAGCTAGTAAGTGGCAGAGCTAGGACTTTAATGTAGTCTGGCTTCAGGGCTTATGCCCTCAGCACCATTCAGATTGTCTCCAAGAGGCCAGCACACTTCTCTCTGTGACCCTGAATGCAAGCCAAGAGGATTCATGCATAGTTCTCAGAGGGTCACTTTGGTCTTGTTCCTCTAACTTGGTAGTTCTTACTTGCTCTGACATTGAATCATTGTGGCCTCTATTTTGTGCACGCTGCTTCTCCTCTCCTTAGCCTCTGTCATTATGAAGGGATATTTCTTTATTTGATCTTCACACAGTGTCCCCTGAGGGTTGGCAGTGAAAGAGGTGCTTTTAGACTTCCTGAGGAGCAGCTGACCAACCCTTCCTTTGGCCCCGCAGAATAGCTGCCTGTTGCCCTTCCATCTGGTAGTAAGTAGTTTACTCTTCAAATCCATGATACAGTCATGTCGACAATGACAAGGGGTCTTGGAGACTGTGGAGGAGCGAAAGTCCTGATACTGATACATGGATATTACCCACTGTGGAGTCATCTTTCAAGAGGGTGTCTTTGAAACCCAGAGTGATTCCTTTTCTTTTTGTCAAGCAGAAAACATAATTCATGCTTTTGGTAGCAATATTCTGTCTTCTCTGTGCTATCATGGGAGATCTTGTGTTTGCTCCCTCCCAGGTTGGCTCCTCCCCTGCTCCTGCAGGAGCCTGCTGAAATGTCATATGTGTTCCAACAGACGGGGTGGCCATAGGATCTGCTGCCTAGAAAGCTGCTGCGTAGTGGGAAGAAGTCAGAGAGGGAAGGGCCCTTCAACTCTTGTGCTCAGAAGAGAAGGGAGCAAGATCAATATTAAAGTTTGATTTGCTGTTGGGATTTTCTGTGATTTTTTTTTAACTAAGAGGGAGGTTGCTTTTTAATAGTGACAGCTATACTTGGGACTTCTGTAGAATTTTTCATTTTCAGAGCTGGCTCTTAATTCAGGCAAAAAGCGCCTGCTGAGATCAGTGTGAATCTGACCCATGCTGAGTCTGTGATCAAACAGGCAGCAAGTTCTAGAGGAGGAGGGGCTCCAAAAGGGTGTGCAGACCCGCCTTCTGTTCTTGGTCTGCCTGCGACTGACCCTGGGAGCTTGAGCAAATCATTCAGCCTCTTTGCTTCTTTGTAGTCTGGTTTTATTTCCCTATAAATACTAATCTTCAGCACTCCCCTCCCCTGCTGCTCCCCAACCAGTTTTTTGGGATATAGTTGTGTGGAAAAATATAGTTTTATATCAAATATGGAGTGGAAAGAATCTACTTATAGATCTTGTAATTTAGTAGATGTTTAAAAATCTCAATTGAAAAAAATGGGGGGATTGTATTTTTTCCCCGTTAAAATAATAACCATATATCCTTAGATATGGCATTTCTCTTCCAGATGACTTAGTTTATAGAGATAAGAGGGGACTCTGTCAGTGATACACTTAATTTTCTTTTGTCCTCTGATTGCAAATTCATGGTTTCGTTTTTGCATTATCTTCATTTCAGAAGACCTAGCTGGGAGCCAAAGAAAACGGCTTTGATCCTGTGACATGCAAGGGAACTGTCAGGGCTGCCTAATACACATAAGTAGAGTTCCAACATCTTAGTTGGCCTTCAGCATAGAAAGTCTCTTGACTGTTACATTTGCCTGTTAGGGGACCTGAGCTGACTTTGTTTTCCACTGCTGATGTGGATTGTTTATCTTTTACTCACCCAAATGAAGGATAAAACTGTGCTATGCACTGTGCCGCCTATCCATATAAAAGCAAGCCTTCTTGCTAAAGTAACTGATTTCCAGATATTTGCCTGTGAGAATCACAACTTTAGTTTATTTTGTGTGAATGTATATCACCAGAGAATCCATTCGCAGGTGGAACATTCAGCCAAGGTGCCTTTAGCTTATTCTGTTTGCCTCACACCGGAAGTGCTGGCTAGGAGCAGCCTGTGTTATAACGCACATCCGCCTGCCTTTCCTAGCTTCATAATGCTAAGAGACAAGCCCCAGTAACAACAGACCTGGATGTCACCTGCATGCTGTGGTTTTACTCTAACCAACCTTTGTTTGCCGTCCAGGGCAGTAGTGATGTTTGACAGGCTAACCTTGTTTATATCTTTGGCCTCAGAGCTTATCAGGATAACATTCACTTCTAGGAGCTCTGCGCTGTAATTTCTTAAGCAGGAATAATTGCAGAGTAATTCTTTCATTCACTTGCTCACAAACTTTTTTTTTTACTGTCTCCTGTGCTGTCATGCCCCACACTAGGCCTCAGGGATGTGAAGATGAGAAAGACTTTGTTCCTGCATTTAAAGATCTCGAAGTCCACTTTGAAAGAGAGAACTAATTAAACAGCGTTAATTTACTTTTCAGTGCAATATAATAATTATTATTATATAGTATAATTATAAATTATTATTATAAAGAAGCATTTATTGAATGCCAACCATATGCTGAAAGTATTTTAAACATTTACATATACCATCTAATTTATTTCTCACAACAGTCCTAATAAGTGGTTAATGATTATCTTCATTTCTCATCTGAGATGAGCAAACAGGCACAGAGAGGCTACCATACGCGAGGTCATACACCAAAAAGTGCTAGCGCTGGCCTTCACACTTGACTAGTGTGACTCAAGAAGGCAGGCTCCTGACCCCCATACTGTAGTGATTCTCTGTAATAAATACGTTGGCTGTAGAGGAGGCTACAACACTCTCAGAATAGAGAATCAGAAAAGGTAGCATTCGTGCTGGACTTTGAAGGAAGGGTGGGGTAGGCCTGTCAGATAGAACAGGTAGGAACCCGTTCGAGCAGAGAGGCCCACATGTCCGAAGGCTCGGAGGAGTGGAAATGCATGTGCTGTGTGGGGAGTAATGAGTGACTGCGTGAGCAGATGTGGCAGGAGATGAGGTGAAGAGGTGGGTGAGTTCACCCCATAAGGGTCTTCATGCCGTGCTGAAGTACCAAAACATTTGCATCATTGCCTGTTAGACTTGACCTCTTGACTACAGTGTTGTGCTGTCCATGGAAGAAATGCACACACTTCTGAATCTTACAGCCTTCTTCCTGAGTCACATCTCGTGATTGGTTATGGGTAAATTGTTTGCTTTCCTTTATGCCTCAGTTTCCCCATCAGAATAGCACATCCTATTATACTTTAAGGACAAAGATGATATGAAGCATTGAAAGTATTCTCCTTTTGGTTTCTTCTTTTAGATTAAAACAAAAACAGGCAACTGCGATAAAGTAGTCGTAAAAGGGAACTGTTTGTTTGATTTGTGTCTTATTTATATCCCTATTTTGACAGCTCCTGCCTAAGTAGTTATCTAGTTCCTTGTAGATTAATGGAGAAAAGGAGTACTGAAGCATCAACATTTTCCAAGGGGATTTAAGGCTGTAGAAGTTTTAAAAGCTAGTCAAAGAATGAAAATGATGTCAGATATGTCCCTGAGTTAAATCAAGTGCTGAAGAGTCTGGCCTGAGCCTAGTTCTCTTCTTCCTTCTTTGTCTTCAGAGCTGTTGTTTTTTTTTTTTTAACTTTTAAAAAATTTTATTTATTGATTTTTTAGAGAAAGAGAAACATCAATTTGTTGTTCAACTTATTTATGCATTCATTGGTTGATTCTTGCACGTGCCGTAACTGGGAATTGAACCCACAACCTTGGCTTATCAAGACAAAGCTCTAATCAACTGAGCTGCCCAGCCAGGGCCTTCAGCTCTATTTTGAACTAGTACTAAGCATAATAGATGTCAGGAAGTCGCAAAACTCTGGCCTATGTTTTAAGAATAAATAAATACGATGTCATTGGTAATACCTCCCTCACTTGTGACAGCCACAGCAAAATTGTTGTCGGGGTAACTTTTTTTATTGTAGGAGAAACCTGCTGGTCTCTAGCATCTTTTTTATTTCTTCCCAGTAAGAGGCATTCAGGAGATCCATGATTTCATTTTCCCAATAGCTTCCAAGGACTACATTCATCTCTTTACCCAGAAACCCACATCAAGCATCTGTAACAGATTCTGGGAGCAGAAGCTGGAGTGTTTTTGTTTTGGCCTGGTTTTTTCTTGTATCTTTTCTCTTTTTCACTTTTCAGTTTGGTATGAAGTTTAGAGCCAATGAATGCAGGGAGGTCGCTTCACTACTTTAAGAAAGTTGTCCAAAAGCTATGATAAAACTGGGGCACCCTGAATGAGAAGGCGCTTATGAAAGACCAATGTATTCATGTGCTTGTGCCTGTTTGGACTCAGGAACCTAACTATGAGTGGGTACAGGCTCGTCAAAGAAATACTTTCTTATCCACAGGCTGGGGTTTCAGGGGAGAAAAACAGTGTCGTTTATAAATGCCTCATTCCCCCTACTCCTCAGCACCACTGTACTACACTACACTATACTATACTACACTGCACTACACTGTTCCCCAGTTGTTCCCCATAGGTTGCAGTGTGGCTGTAAAGCAGAAAAGCATTTTGTTTCCTTGGTGAGTACATGTCTCCTTCCCCTCTGATTCCATCAATTCTATTTAAAGGAAAGTGAGATTGAGTGTGAGAAAGACAGTGCAGAGAAGGAGGAGCTGACAGAATGGCAGTGAAGGTGGGGAGAGGAGCGTTTCCCTGCTCCCCTGAGTGCTGGGTGCATCTCGGTCTAGATGCCACAGGGGCAGCGTGCTGTGTTATCCCTCCTGCACAGCCACGGCCACTCCGACGAGGGCTCGCTGAGGCTCAGCAGGCTGCCAGCTTTGCCCTGACTTTCAGGGTTGTCCAGGCCAACAGCTGAATAACAGTAATAGTGATGCCTGCGTAACACATAAGTGTTGGGCATTAAATAGGAGCTAACCTACATGTATTCTTTCAAAGCTTTAAAATAGCCCTCTGGGGTATAGTTATTTGAATCCTCTTTTTACATATGAAGAAATTAGTGTGATAAGAGTTTAAATGATTAAGCCATGGTCACAGAGTTACAGAGTGACTCCACCAGGAGTAGAGTCCAGGTAAGTCAGATGTTAAATTCTGTGCTTCAACTACTGCACTACCTATACTATACTGTACTACACTGCACTACACTACAATGTACTGCACTATACTACACTGTACTACACTGCACTGCACTACACTACACTGCACTACATTGTACTCCACTCCACTGTACTACACTGCACTGCACTGCAGTACACTACAATGTACTACACTATACTACACTGTACTACACTGTACTACACTATACCACACTACACTGTACTACACTACACTATCTATACTGTACTGCACTACAATGTACTACACTGTACTCCACTGCACGGTACTATACTGTACTACACTGCACTACAATGTACTACACTACACTGTACTACACTATACTACACCACACTGCGCTACACTGCACTGTACTGCACTATACTATACTACACTGCACTACACTGCACTGCACTATACTATACTACACTGCACTACACTGCACTGCACTATACTATACTACACTGCACTACACTGCACTGCACTATACTATACTACACTGCACTACACTGCACTATACTATACTGCACTGCACTATACTGTACTACACTACACTGTACTACACTGCACTGTTCTATACTATACTACACTGTACTACAATGTACTGCACTACACTATACTATACTACACTGCACTGCACTACACTGCACTGTTCTATACTATACTACACTGTACTGCACTACAATGTACTACACTGTACTACACTGCACTGCTCTGTACTGCACTGTACTACACTATACTACACTACTGTACTACACTGCACTGCATTATACTGTAGTACACAGCCTTTCTTAGGAGATGGAAGATTCCTATTTTCTAAGCTCTTGGCTGGAGTAAGTAAAGTTAATGGTTAGAATTGTGATAAGCCAACAGGGATTTGGCATTTTCATCAGAAAAAAATTTTCATTTTCTTTGTTGAATGGCAACAAGCAGTTTATCTGAGGAGGTAGAGGAGGTGGAGCTTGCCAGGAAAATGCCTGAGGTGGAAGGAACAAGAACTTCTCTCCCCACACAG
>JAPYXV010004408.1:0-11408 GCA_028533065.1 Trachops cirrhosus
GGAGGCACCCTCCCCTTGAGAGGGTAGCCATGCCGTCACTATTCCTCCACCGGACTCGGTAGTCCGTGTGTATGTTTCTCTCGCCACACGCGAGCCATCTACAACGTCTTCGGTCCACCGCAGGATGGTGGACTGCAACAGCTCTCCCCTGGCCCCACCCCAGCTCCCACAGTCAATCCCACCTCATTGTCTGTGACCATGGGTCCTCTATACATGTTCCTTGACTTGCCCCTTCCCTTTCCTTCCCGTTATCCCTCTCCCTTCTCTCCTCTGGTCACTGAAGAACTGTTTTTTTAATGAAAGGGAGCTCAGTTGAATTATGAAGGTGATTCTCTGCAACAAAAGCCCTACAACTGCTATGCCTAATCATAATGAAATAAAAAGTTAAATTCAAGAAGTGAACAAACGTTCACTTCCTTTGACCACTGGGGACTGAAAAGTTAAACCACAAACTCAAAATTAGGCTTATACATTTAGAGGACTTCAATTCCTTTTAATCTTATAGGTTGTCTTGGGTATCTTTCATAAGCCTTCAGTCTTGTTAATATTTCCTAGGTCACACACATAGAACAGTGAGCAGAATGGACTCAGAAAATATAATTCTCAGTCAGGGTTTCTCAACCTTATTGCTATTAACATTTGGATAGAATAGGTCTTAGTTTTGGGGCTGTCCTATACATTGTGGGATGCTAAGCAGCACTTCTGACTTCTACTCAGTAGATGACAATAGAAATACCCACTCTCCCAATTGTAGTGCCAAATAATGTCCCTGTGGAGAAAGGAAGACAAAATCAATCAACCAAAGCTGTGAAAGGAAGGTCTTGGACTCTCACAGGGAGATTTAGACTCTGGTAAAATACAGCCTACAAATAAATATACAAAAGGTGTCCATATTTCTTCTGTGTTGTGCCATCCTCATGGTGATAAAGACAACTTTATATAAATAGTACTGGTTATTCAGGTACCATAAACATTTAAGGCAAACAAAATGTGTTGACTTCAGGTTTTTCTATCTCTCTATTTGAATGTTGCCTTCCTGACTGTTCACTCTCAATATGATCTATACCTCTCAAAACCCACCATTTTCTACATGCAACATATTGTTTTAATTAGTCTACACATTCCTGCAAGATCTAGCCCCCGCCTACTCCTCCAGACCTCTCTTTCTACCCCACATGCATTCTCTAAACGCATCTGTGTCATCACCTTGGTCAGTTTCTCAGCCTGGAATAGAGGTCTCTCCATGAGACTGAGCTCACTAAGAACAGATGCAGTGTGTTTCTCCTCTAACTTTCAACATTAAGCATAGTCCCTGGCATGCTAATGTTCACCATAATTTTTAAAGAATGAAATAAATTAACAGTAATTCTAAAGAACTCTTAGGACAACCCTACTTTCTCCCAGGATAAAAATCACCTCTACTTCTTCAATCAGTTCCTGTTTATAGTCAAAAGTCAGATATGAAGTTGATTTAAAGAGTAAGTATTCTTTATTTTTACACTGAAAATCTAGAATATTACAAAGTGAATATGGGCTTCTTGTGTATTTACTCCAATGATAAATTTTAGTTTTTAGTAGAAGGGTCTGTTGTATAAGGACTTAGCAAATTTTAAAATAATGAAAGGAGAATCTGTGCCTAAGAACTCAGATGTTTTAAAACTGGGTTTTTTATATATTGACCCATTTTCAGAATTGTTGTTTGTAAATATCTTCTCCCATTCAATTGCCTGCCTTTTTGTTTTGTTGGTGGTTTCTTTTGCTGTGAAGAAGCTTTTTTATTTCAATATAGTCCCATTCACTTATTTTTGCTTTTACTTCCCTTGCCAAATTCTTAAAATCCTCTCTAAGACCAAGGTCCGTATGTTTAGTATCTATGTTTTCATCTATGTAATTCATTCTTTCAGATCTTATATTTCAGTCTTTGATCCATTTTGAGTTAATTTTTGTATATGGGGACAAACAGTAGTCTAATTTTATTATTTTGCAGCGGCTTTCCAGCTTTTCCAGCACCAATTACTAAACAGGATTTCATCTGACCTTTGTATGTGTTTGACTCCTTTGTCCAAAATTATTTGCCCATTTACTTGTGGGTTTATTTCTGGGCTCTCAATTCTGTTCCATCGGTCTGCTTGTTTTTCTGCCAGTACAATGCTGTTTAGATAATTGCTGCTTTGTAGTATAATTTGAAATCAGGGATTACAATACCTCTGGCTTTGTGTTTTTTTCTTAGTATTACTTAGGCTACTCAAGTCTTCTATGGTTCCATGCAAATTTGATGATTTTTTTGTTCCATTTTTTAAAAATATACCATTGGGATTTTTATGGGGATTGCATTAAATCTGTATACTGCTTTAGGTAATATGGTCATTTTAACTATGTTGACACAACTGAACAGAAAAAAAAAAGCAAACCCAAACAATCCAATTAAAAAATGGGCTGAGCAGTTCCTGCCAAGATGGAAGCATAGGTAGAAACGCTTCACTTCCTCACACAACCAAAAGAAGGATAACAACCAATTTAAAAGCAAAAAACAACCAGAACTGCCAGAAAATCAAACTGCATGGAACTCCAACAACCAAGGAGATAAAGAAACATTCGTTGTGAAACTTAGAAAAGCCAAATTAAGCTGTGTTTCATCAATCACCAAAATTAGTCCTGAATTTCCTCAACTCATCCAGATTGTATCCAAACAAATGTGCTGGGAGTCACACAGAATAAAATAAAGAACTGAAATAAAACACCACATTTGCACTGCATTTTCTAAACATGTGTACTTTCCATTGGTAATCAATGAACATATGAAAATAGACATTTTTCATATGCTCATTGAAACAGAGCCAAAACACTGTTTGGCCAAGAACTACTCCAGAATATAGTAGTGAGGTGGGTATCCTCTAAGACAAGAGTTTGCAAATATGTTCCTGGAAAAGCTAGACAGTAAATAGTTTAGGCTTTGTGGGTTTATGGTGTCTGTTGAAACACAGCTCTGCCTTTGTCATGGGAAAGCAGCAGCAAATAACACTAAGGAATGGACATGGCTATGTTCCAATAAAACTTTATTTACAAAAAGAGGCAGTGGGTCATTGCTTCTTTAATGTGTCAGGCAACCCACAACTTAGAGCACAGATGAAAAACAACATGGAGTTTGTTATTCATTTCTAATTTCTCAGTAGATACACGTTTGCATTTATTACCTTGAAGTCATTAATTTAAAATGGAACCTCCAGTGACTCTGAACAGGCAAGTCGTTAAAACAAGGTAAACATGTGAAAGCACCTGTCAGTTAGCTATCTGATCTGAATCCATCCACACGTGTTACGTCAGTAAAAGAGCAGAAATGTAATTTTCCAGAACACATAACCTTACTGCTCTGCATGCTTTTAATGAGGAAAAGCTAATTATTTTATTATCTTAACATAAACCTCCCTAAATTAAATATTTCCAGGGTTATAAACTATTTGCCTCCAAACTTCATTAAATGCTTATAACCAGCCATTTCACTTTGCAAACAACACTCAGTCTCCTCAGGGTTCAAATAAAGCCCTGACATCGTTCAGAGTTTTTCTCTTCTCGCATAAGATGAGGCCCTACTTATATGTTGTTCAATACCAGTATATCCTGTTGTTATAAGGGTCTAAAAATTGTGGAAAAAAGGTGGAATAGCCTTCACGGTTCTCCCTTTAAATCCAGCTCTAATTTTATTGGTGTTAACTGGTTTTTATGTGAACCTACTATACATTTTCATTTTGCCTCTCACAAATAAATAAATATAGTATATATATATATGTTTGTGTGTATATATACATATAAACACATATATACACAAAGGTATTTATTTATTTATTCCCCTTATAAAAGGGGATTGCTTCAGCTATTTGATTATTAACCATTTGTTAGTAATTTGCTCCTCCAAAATAATTCAACTGTTTTTATTCTTCTTTCCAAATTCTATGTTTTAGGATCTACCGAAACTTGTCATAACAGCCTTATTCAGGTGAGACTTTCTCTCAACTTAATTCCATGGAATTAAATTTCAGGACAATACAGGCAGAGAAATGAACAAAATAACCAAGTTTGGCTCCTATTTTTTCTGATCTGTTGCTGAACCCTTCAAGCCCAGTGTTATCACGTTTCTTTTTCTCTTGGTTCTGTGGTCAACACAAGCCACACTTTTAAGCCACCAAGCACAACTAAGTCACAAGTGTGTCCCATGATCACTGGAGTTCATTGCTTTCTTATGTTTCTATAGGAAGGTGATATCAAGCCAGTTTTTAATTTTCATTACCTGTTTCTGATAAAATGTGCTCATATTCAAATGCTTTAATCTTCCCAAGTTTAAAAATAACTCTCATTCATTCTCTCTTCATTCTCTCTCTCATGCTGATTTTTAAAAATTTCCTTTATTCTTTATGGTATCCAATGTCAAGCCATGACCAATTATTCCCCATGCTCCCTATTTCTTTGGAAATTTGAAGCCTTCAATTATCTAAAACCAATGAGTTCCCTTGAAACTTTCATGGCAGAGGATAGAAAGGTGGTTGCTACGGTGATTGCTACCCACAACAATGTGCCTGCTAGCCCGCTTTAGCAATTGGGCTACCAGTCAAGAGACGGATATGTTCCCACCAACTTGATTGCTTCCTCAGGGAGGAAATGGTGGCAAATGGGAAGCCAGCACTGATTTCTCATTCTATTTTATTTTTTTAACTTTTTAAAAAGATTTTGTTTATTTATTTTCAGAGATGGGGGGAGGGAGAGAAACATTGATGTATGAGAGAAGCATCAGTTGGTTGCTTCTTGCACACCCCAGACCAGGGACCTGGCCTGCAACCCAGGCATGTGCCCTTACTGGGAATCGAACTGGTGACCTATCCATTCACAGGTAGTGCTCAATCCACTGAGCCACACCAATCAGGGCAGATCTTCACTCTATCTTAAAAGGAAGTTTGTAGTAAAGTCATAGAGCCCTGGAATCTCCCATAGAAGACTATCTGGAGGTTCTTCATGCCTTGTCCACATCCTCAGGTTTATTATGTGTCCTCATTTGAAGTTCTTAATAATTGCTTGTGAAAGGAAGAAAAAGGAGAAGGAAAGAAGGAATCATTTATATGATTTACATGATGATAATTACCTTAGTACAATTGACTAGTTGTATGTTTTCTCATAGTTGCTTTAAAGTTTAAAATCTGGAAAAATTTTTTTAGTAAATTGGAAAGGAGGTCTGTGATAGTCCACTTGTCACAATAACTTGATGAGGAAGAGTATTAGAAGGATATATGTGAATATCATTTTATTTTAAGATTTTTCTCAATATATCATGCTATTATTTCCAAGTCTTTAAGTTTTCCAAGCACCCAAATGCCATATCTGAGTTTCTGTTTCTTTCTATGTTTCTTTATTTTTTATTACCAGGAAAATATAAGAACCCAGGAAAAGGTGAGAACTAAGGAAATGTTTGTTTATAGTTTTAAGAAGACTTGAGGTCGAGGGCGTATGTCTTTTCTGAATAAGAAAAAGTAAATCTATGGTAATGTAGTCTCAATTCTCAAAATTGTATTTCTCAGTGTACTATCCAGAAAGCAGGGTAGAGAAAACAACTATAGAAATCTGTGTACTGTAGAGTGTTAAAAACTAAAAGGAATAAAATTTCTTTACATTAATAAAAAGAAAGAAAAACTAAGAGGGATTTGGTTTTTCAGTTTTCTCAAATTCAAAGGCCTCATCAGAATTCATAAGACAAAGTAAGTTACTAGTCCACAAAGCTCAAGTTCCTAAAGGCCCAGGGGGCTTCATCTTTTGAAGCTGCTGCCTATTCCTCTTAACAAGCTCAGTTTGCATTTTAACTGAAGGAAAGAAAGGAGAAAGAGAGAGAATTATTCTTTAAATGCTCAGGAAAGTGAAGAGATATTTGCTGTATTATTATGAATCCATCCTACCAGCTGCAGGTAGTTTAGCATTTGGTCAGACAACTCCTAAAGAAGATCCACGGAGGGTCTGGAAGGCAACATGGGAAGAAACTGAAAATTGTCAGACTCATAAAATGAATTGTTGCCATGGGCTGGAGGGAGGTAAAAATGTGGAGGAGTTGGTCAAAGGGTACGAAGGTTTAGTTACACGAGGTAAATAAGCCCTGAAGATTTACAATGTACCACAGTGCCTACAGAGTTAATAACACTGTATGTATACTTAAACTTTCCTGAAAGGGTATATTTTATGTTAAGTGGTCATATTACATACCTGGACAAATAATAATAATAAAAAGAAGCAGGAGGAAACTTTGGGAGGTGATAGATATGTTTATCGTCTTCACTGTAGTAATGGTTTCACAGGTGTATACTTAGCTCCAAACTTATTGAATTGTGTATATTAAATATGTACATTTTTTAAAATTTCAACAATACCTCAATAAACTGGTTTAAAAAAATTGGGGGGTGGTTGTGGAAACAACACACAAATCTTGGTTGTAATCCCACAAGACAATTTTGCCTCCACAAGCAGAGAGAGGAAAAATGTGATAACAGTAAATTTTGTCTGGGTCATGAGCTAGGGACCAAAATGGATATTTAGAAATTATCCTTAATGATCAAAATAATCAAATGTGCTCTTCATCCAGGTCAACTCCACACTTAAGGGTATAAGGCTGGTGTATAGGAATTTGAAAATATATAAAATTATTTCCACCAAACCTGGTAAAAGCGAAAAATGCAGTCAGGTAGTATTTTACATCATGGAGAAAAAAAACAATCTTTACAGGGCAGTCCAAATCTAGGATAGGCACTGCAGGGGGGTGGACATGTGGAAAAAGGTTAGAAATGTGGGGATGGTTGTAAATAATTATGATACATGGTCCTTGTTCATAAGGGATTCACACTAAATACAGCTAAGAAAAACAACACGTCTATATTGAAAAACAACCCTAAGGAAGGGGATAACTTGGATTGACAAACACACAGTGGGCACTGTATTGGGCACTTGGTACCTATTATTAGCTCTGCACCATCCTGTGGGTAGATAAAATATTTCATTTTACTGAATAAAATGCCACTCAGAGATGTTAATGTTTTACAAAAATATTTTGCAAGATACACTGTTAACTGAGTATTACAGAACCTTTAAAAGACAAGAAACTGAATCCTGAAAAATCTGTGTGTATATTGTGTACATATGTGTATATAAATGTGTCTGTATATTTGTATATACATATAATCATATGAATTCTTTAAATGTGCTGCTATCTGTCTGCTTAGCCACAAAAGTCTGATTTGACTTTTGGTTTATAACATCTCTTTGTTATTTTTCAGTTCCCATTGTGGAGGATACAGCATGATGCTTACAATGCAAGTTAGATTTGGTACTTTCAAATTCTAGCTCTATCACTCACTATCTACATGTCCTTGAGCAAATTATTTAAGCTCGATAAGTCTCAGCTTCCTCAACTATAAATAAGAACTAATAGAGCTACCCTATAAAGTTTGTGAAGATTAACTATTTAAGCCTGAGCACAGTGACTAGTCTATGTAAGAGCATTCAGTAAGTTAGGTATGAATGCTCTTGACATTAATTTTGTCTGTTTTCTCTACTGTCCAACACTTTGAATAGCAACCAGCGCAAAGTACACAATCAATAAATTATTTGCTGATTAATTGCATGAGTTTCTATGAAGGTACAGTTTTACTTGCCAAATCTCCTCCATGCCAGACAAGTATAAAAGGCATGAAAGGGTTAACCTCTGTCCAATTGACCTGCTTTGTGTAAAGTGTTGCTGAGCCTTCACTTTGGTGTCAGAAAATGAGAATCGCACACATGTGAAGAAAGGAAGAAAGCCTCTCTGTTGAATGAATACAGCAGGCTTCTCCAGCAATGTATTCTCTTTCAAAGAACCCAGATTTCATTAACTTGAGATCAGCCTGTCCTATTGTACCTCTTGTATATCACTCCTTCCCAGACATTTATTTCCTTGACATCACACAGATGAGTAGAACAATCAAAGAAGAAATAGAGCTGTAACTGCCCCCACTGAGCTAACAGAACTCCAGTGTGAGATGAAACAACTCAACATTATTATTTCATTCACTTAAATGAAACCCACAGGCTGGGGTGAAATAAGAGAACAGGAAGAGAAAAGGCCTTGAGTGTATGAACTTGAAATGTATCCAGGCCCCAAGTCAATCCTCATTTTTCATATAGAGATATTAGCTGTCTTCATTTGTTCTATTTCAAGAGTTACATGCCATTGCAAAGAACTGTATTAAAATGTCAAGCTCTTCTACAGGAGGCACAGTTAACATTTAGGAAGAAACTTCCATGGACCGGTGTTTGTGCACATTATATATATTGCCACATTTAAACTTCCCTTGGAAGAGTTATGACCCCAGACGTCAGATGAGACTGAGGTTCAGATACACAAAGTAAACAGCCCAATCACCCAGCTGCTGTCGTTAACACCAAGTCGGTCTGGTCCCAGAATGCGTGTATCTCAATCTTTAACTTATAGCCCTACAGGAATTTTGTGGTGTTAATTACTTCTTGAAAGGAACAAACCTCCAAGTGATTTGACCATAGTTGTTGTTGCATAAAATGTTTATTCATGGTAATATTAGTAATATTTGTGGTGAAGGGATGGATGTTCATTTGTATTTAATCTCAATCAACCTACATTTTATTCATCAACAAATGCTTTCTTGAGTGCCCCTTAAGTAACTGTTTAATCCTGTTTGACTTTTTAAATAAATATGTCATTAAATGGATAAATGAAAAGTTTTCCATAGACATTGCAATCATTTAAAGCAGCAGTTTACAGTTCACAAATCTGTTTTCTAATTCATTTAATTCCAACATAAATCCCTAGGGTAAATTGGTTTTCTACCGCTCTCCATTGAAGTGTAGGGATGTTTATAGCTTTTTAACAGCAGAACCAGTACCCAAATCCTGTGCTCTTCCAACTCCAAGGCCAGTGCTTTTCCCCTTGAATCACAACTACTAAGCTACTAATGACAGTGCGCTTATAATCCATCCAGTACAAGCCATCTCTTCCATCAGATACTCCCTATGAGCAGATTAGCATAAGCATAGTTGCTAGGTTGCTGGTTCAGTGTAACTAAATATTCATCGAAAGTGTGCACATTAACAGCCGCACACAATAATTAAACCCAAATTAATTTTCTTAGTTAATACATGCCACAGAATTAAATTAAACCTTAACAGAAAACAGGGCAGACTGTGACTATTAATCTTCCCATAAGCAGCAATAATTATTTTGCCAACATTTATTTTATTTGCATTTATAATGTTACATCACAAATTTTCACATACCAGTGACAATTTTCTCTGCTTGCCAGATCGAGAATTAAGAAGTATTAGGTCAGATAGTCTATCAGCAGAAACATCTGCGAATCCAGTTCAGGAGTAAACTGTTAACATTTGGGGCAGCTAGGTTCACTAACATCAGTGCTATAATTCACAATTAATCCAATGATTGCAAATGTGTATGCAGACTTAACATACGCCCCATGAATGACTAAAGACTAACTGTATAATATATGGAATGCACCTACAAGTCACATATGAAATACTTCAAGAAATAATATGTCCATCATTTTATAATTATTATGGAGATCAATCATGGTTTTCTCTGATTAGAAAATGATGTGTGTAAAATTCATTGATTCTTTTCAATAAATTCTTATGGGTGATGTCTTTTGTGACCAGAACTATGCTAAGTCCTGGGAAAACAGTCACAGCTCCTTTCCTTATAAATCTTGTTTTCAATGGCAGACAGATACAGCTAGAACTAGAAATTAAATAGCTCATGTCCAAAGTATACACTCAAGAAAAAAAAGTGTTTGGGAAACTAATATAAATCTGGCACTCATTCAATTTTGAAACTTTGGACAAGTTATTTAACTTCTAAACTTCAGTTTTCCATTTCCTCACCTGTAAAAACTAGTGTGAGGGTCTGATTTTTTTCGAAGATATTTGCTATGCTCAGTGCATGCTCTCTATATATTAAGCATTATACTAAAAACTTTAAGTGTATTTTCTCATTTTTTTTAACTTATAGCAATCCCATAATGTAAACTTAACATCAGCATTGTCATTTTACAGGGTTAGAGAGGTTAACTGAGGTCACACAGCTAGTATGGAATAATGGCAGGTTTTGAATTTGGTGAAGAAGACTTCAGTGATACTCTTATTAACTATTGTTATTTGCCAAGCAAGTATGGAATTCAGAGACAGACATTAGCATACTTCTTCCTCTATGGAATCAGCAACAGGACATTCACTGAAAAAATTAACCAATCTTTTTCCTTCTCACCTACCAACTTACATATTATGTTTAACTGGTAGTTCAGACATGACCAAAAAAAAAAAAAGCATAATGAAACTCAGTAACAAAATATTGTCTCTAGTGGGTACAGTTCTACAGTTTTCATTCAAGCATATGTTATTTCTGATTAGAAACATATGTGAACTCTATCACAGAACTGTTTATTGGCAACTGATTAATATTTCCTTGGCTATGGGTTTAATGGGGAGATGAAAGTACTTATAAAAAGAAATATAATCTAGAAGACTGTCACTCTCTCACTGCTCAATAACCAAGTTTCCTTAAGGCAATGGGGAAAAATCTGAAATTTGAGTGAAAAATAATAGCTACTAAGTAAAAGAAGAGATTGGGTGTTTATATGGAGTCCTCCAAATAATGATTTTCAAGAAATGCTTTAATACCCTACTCAATAGATCAGCGATTTTCAACTTTTTTCATCTCACAAGACACATAAACTAAATACTAAAATTCTGCCCTGGCTGGTGTAGCTTAGTGGATTAAGCGCGGGCCTGTGAACCAAGAGATCACGGTTCGATTCCCAGTCAGGGCACATGCCTGGGTTGCAGGCCACTTCCCAGCAGGGAATGCACAGGAAGCAACCATACATTCTCCCTCTCTCCTTCCCTTCCCCTCTGAAGATAAATAAATAAAATCTTTAAAAAATACTAAAATTCTGCAGCACACAAATAAATCTATTACATTTTTGCCACTCTGAAAAAAAATTAGGTAAAATTTGGATTCATTCACACTGAATGGCTATTGTTGTGTTATTTCTTTTATTGTGGCTGTTATTTCTTTTATTTGACAATCTAAGGGAAAATAGCCAGTGCCCCTGACTAAATAGTCAGGTACTACATGTTTTAAAAATTCTTGTGGCAGGAAAGAAGATGGCGGCGTGGTAGGATGCAGCAGATTCTACTCTCCCACAACCAGGGAAAAAAAATCTGAGTCATTTTAGGTAGGTACAGAGCAAAGAGCCAACATTATCACGCCATAAATGAAAATAGGAGATCGCAAATTGTAGCAGACATTGAAAAACCCGAAGAGAAAGCGTGGTTTGGTGAAAGTCTCGGAAACCACA
>JAPYXV010004409.1:0-11408 GCA_028533065.1 Trachops cirrhosus
ATTGAATAGAAGTGGTGAAAGTGGGCAGCCTTGTCTTGTTCCTGATCTTAGTGGAAAAGATTTTAGTTTTTGCTCATTGAGTAAGATGTTGGCTATAGGTCTCTCATATATGACCTTTATTATGTTGAGGAATGCTCCCTCTATTCCCACTTTGCTGAGTGTTTTTATAAAAAATGGGTGCTGTACCTTATCAAATGCTTTTTCTGCATCTATTGATATGATCATGTGATTTTTGTCTTTGCTTTTGTTTATGTGATGAATTACATTTACTGATTTGTGAATATTGTACCATCCTTGCATTCCTAGGATGAATCCCACTTGGTCATGGTGTGTGATCTTTCTAATGTGTTGTTGGATGTGGTTTGCCAATATTTTGTTGAGAATTTTAGTGTCTATGTTCATCAGCGATATTGGCCTGAAGTTTTCTTTCTTTGTTGTGTCTTTATCTGGTTTTGGGATTAGGATGATGCTGACCTCATAAAAAGAGTTTGGAAGTCTTCCATCTTTTTGGATTATTTGGAATAGTCTGTGAAGCATAGGGGTTAGCTCTTCTTTAAATGCTTTGTGGAAATCTCCTGTGAATCCATCCACTCCAGGGCTTTTGTGTGTCGGTAGTTTTTTGATTACTGCTTCAATTTCATTCGCTGTTATTGGTGTGTTCAGGTTTTCTGTTTCTTCTTCATTGAGTTTGGAGGATTATATTTTTCTAGAAATTTGTCCATTTCAACTAGGTTTTCAAATGTCTTGCCATATAGTTCTTCATAGTAATTTCTTACAATCCTTTGTATTTCTGTAGTATCAGTTGTAATCTCTCCTCTTTCATTTCTGATTGTGTTTATTTGGGTCTTCTCTCTTTTTTTCTTGATGAGTCTGCTTAAAGGCCTATCAATTTTGTTTATCTTTTCAAAGAACCAGCTCCTGTATTCATTGATCCTTAGAATTGTGCTTTTAGTCTCTATGTCATTTAATTCTGCTCTGATCCCTGTTATTTCCTTCCTTCTACTTGCTCTGGCTGTCTTTGTTGTTGTTCTTTGAGTTCTTGTGGATGTAGGTTATTATTGATAGGTGCTTATGTCTTGCCATTTATGTACCTATGTTGCTGTCTCTCTCTTTTCCTTCCTTTCCTTAATGCAGTCCCTTTAGCATCTCTTGCAGAGCTGGTTTGGTGGAGGTATATTCTTTTAGACTTCTTTTGTGTAGGAAGCTTCTTATTTGGGTTTCTGTCTTGATTGAGAACCTTGCTGGGTAAGGCAGCCTTGGTTGCAGGCCTCTGGTTCTCATTACTTGGAATATTTCTTGCCATTCTCTCCTGGCTTGGAGCATTTCCATTGAGAAGTCAGCTGTTAGTTCTGTTGGGGCTCCCTTGTATATTACTTCCTGTTTCTCTCTTGCTGCCTTTAAGATTCTCTCTTTGTCTTGAAGTTTTGATATTTTAATTATGGTGTGTCTTTAGGTGGGACTCTTCGGGTTCCTCTTGATTGGGACTCTCTGTGTTTCCTGGATTTGTGTGACTTTTTCTCTCCTCAAATTAGAGAAGTTTTCCATCATTACTTTTTCAAATAGGTGTTCTATCCCTTGCTCTTCTTCTTGTCCTTCTGGTATCCCTATTATATGGATATTATTACATTTCATATTGTCTTGCATTTCTCTTAATCCGTCTTCATTCTTTTTTAGCCTCTCTTCCTTTTATTGTTCTTTTTTGTGTTTTTTTCTACTTGGTCTTCTCATTCACTGATCCGATTTTCTGCTTCATCCATCCTGCTTTTCATTCCTTCTACTGTGTTCTTCAGTTCAGAAATTGTGTTGTTCAGTTCCTCTTGGCCCTTGTTGATAGTTTCTATTTCCTTTTTCATGTCGATATAGTTTGCAGTGAGTTCATTGTACCTTCCCTGTAGTTTCTGGTAGCTCATTGTGAGTTCTTTGAACTTCCTGATAATCATTGCTTTGAACTCAGAATCTGATATTTGAGTTACCTCTATTTCATTTAGCATTCTTTCTGAGGCTTCCTCCTTTCTTTTCATTTGCAGATTGTTTCTTTGTCTTCCCATAGTTTGTGAGACTCTTCTTGTTAGCCTCTGCTTCTTAAATTGATCTGTTCTGGCTCCCTGGGTTTATGGAGTGAACTTTTGTGGTAGAATACCTTTTAGATTCATGGTGCAGTCTCCTTCAGATATCCTGGTGTTCACAACTTCCACCTACTCTTTTTTGTGATCAGTTGGTGGGGGAAGGCAAAATGATTTAAGACAGCAAGAAGGTATGATATTTACAGTAGCAGCCAGTAGAGAAGAGATAGGCGATCCTTTGGCTATGTATAGTGTTAATTGTGATCTTCCACCCCACTAGCTAGTTTTTAGAATGGATGGAAAGAAGATAAGACTCTTGTAGGGAAGGAAAGGATTGTGAGCTGGATCTAGAAAGCAGTGAGGATGTGGGAGGTCAGATTCTGAGGTAGGGTGAGAGTAAAGAGTAGTAAATAGGTGTAGTTTGTTGGAGAACAGTTAACCACTACAGTAATAGAGTTCAGGAAACTGTGAAGTGGGCTAAGATCTGGGAGTAGTGTTGTGTAATATTTACAATTGTATGGAATAGCTATTATTTACAGTAATATTATAGCAACAATCATATGAAAGAATCTATGAGATCTAGATAACAAGAATAGGGAGTATAGAGCCTTGAGTATTGTACTAATGGAACACAAACGAAGGACAGTAAATTAGCAATACACTATGAATGAGATAACAGGAGAAACCTATCAAATGATACAATATAACCCGACAAGCAAAGAAGACTATACAGAAAGAAGAGGAATACCAAAATGCTATAAAAATAAAAGGTGTATGAATAATGAAATTATGATAATACAAATATGCAATTACTTGTAGGTTCAAAAAAAAGAAGAAAAAAAAACAGAAGATGTAAGGAAGAAGAGATAAATTTGGAAAGAAAGGGAGAAGGATAAACACTAGAATGAAATAAAGAAAGTCATAAGGAATTGAGAGATATAAAAATAATAAGAATTAAGAAATAAAAACTTATTTAAAAAAAGACAAAATCAAACAAAAAACCTCTTGTTGGTTTCAGACTGGCCAAACTGGTTTTACTGGTCTTGGTTGCCTCAGCAGGCTGAGGGGTGACTGGAATCACTTTTCTCCCTTCCCATTCAGAACTCAGTCAGACTCTGGCATACTGTCCCCAGGGCTAGCTGTGCGTTCTCCCCAGAGCCAGTCTCGTGCCTCCCTGAAGGGCCCTGGGTGTGGGATCTGGGCACTCCTAAGCACGCTCTTCAGAGCTCTCCACCATGGGCTCCGGGTTCCTGCAGAATTTCCACACCTTTTCCTTGTTCAGAGCTCTGGTCTCCGGGTTTTCCACAAAACCACACTGTCTCAGGTTTGGGGACTCTGGCACACGTCCAGGCTGCCCTTGGTTGCACAGGCTGGGGCACACACTCTTCCCAGAGCTATGTGTGGGTGCTCACAGCCCCTGTGTGAGTGCCTGTCAGTCCTTTCTTCCCTCTCTGTGTCTTCAAGCAACTAGGCCTCCCCTGGTGCTCTTCAATACTTGTTTGGCGGGGGAGGGAGCGATTGACCCAGCTCTCTCCTAAGAGTCCTGAGGCAGACCCCGGAGCGCCGGGACTGGGGCTGCAACCTCCTTGGTCCCCGAGCTGATCCCTGGGCCATTATTATCCTGAAGTAGTCTCCTTACCATCTGGTCTTTCAATGTCCGCTACAATTTTTGATCTCCTATTTTCATATATGTTGTGATAATGTTGGCTGTTTGTTTTGTTCCTCCATAGATCGGCTAGGTTTTTCTCCCGTGTGTAGGGAGAAGTGGAATCTGCTCTCTCCTACCACGCCACCATCTTCCTCCCCCACAGTGTCACTTTTTCAGTTAAGCCCAACCTATTTAACTTGTAAGCCCCCTGGGGTGCCCCTCCCCACCCCACCTATTTATTCTAAAACTTTATATTTTAAACATAATTTTGATCATTTATTAGATCTTTTGTTTACCGTCTGTTTTTCCCATGAGGATGGGGCTCTTATCTCAATAAGTATGTGACAAAAAACTAAAGCATGGGAAAATCCATTTATTCCTCCATCTATACTCACTCTAGCCCTTGGCATTTGGGGCCTGATGGGGACAACTCAGTGTTTCTGTTAATTTCAAAGTGAATGCCAACATTTAAGGAAATTAAGGTCTTTGACATAAAAACCTAAATTTCTGAATTCTCTTGAAAAAATAAGGTGATCTGGCCATGCTATGGCCATAAAGCCAGCCAGCAAGAGCTGGCTGGAGTTAGGCAGTGACTGCCCCCTGAGATGGGATCACAGTCCTGCTGGTGTTCCTTGTTCACGCTAGCCCCTTTCTCAACTCCCTAAGCACATGACATTCGAGACACTGGAGTTTGAGTGTTTCCATTGTCCAGTCATCTTTCCATTAAGTGGTATGTTTCTGCTCCTCTGGGCCTGGTCCCAGGCTGGGTATGAAGGCCAGAGGGATGGGTCAGACTTTGTCCAACTCTGGGTGGGAGAGTGAGATGGGTAGGCTCAGAGGTTGGTTCCATAACCTAGCCAGGCTAGTGGTAAGGGAGGGCCCCCAGGCAGGAACCTGCTGGTGAGTAGAAGTTAGCCCATGAAGAGACAGTGTGGGGGAGCCTGAGACTTATTGAGGAAGATGCTGGTAGTAGAGTGTGGCCAGAGGAGTGGAGGGCTCTGGGAGCAGAGGGCAGTGGCAGGCCAGGCTAGCAGAATGAGAGGCCAGATACCACAGACTGTGAGGGTCTGGCATAGATACTTGTCTGGATTCTGCGTCATGCAGAGTCATCAGAGTCTTTTAAATAGGCCCAGGACATGATGTATCAGATGTGGCGGTGCACCACCCAACTCCCCTGCACCCTGGCTGCAAATGCGCAGTCAGTAGACTGCCTCCAGCTGTCAGGTCCTTCAGGATCAGCCTCAGTTACAAGAAGAGCTCACTCAAGCCCATGCCCTTCTGGAGGGCCATGAGGGATAAGGGCCACCCATTCCGATGACTGGGGATACTCTGATGGGCAGTATTTGCTCCAGAGCTTCCCTCTGGTTTGGCTGAGGTTTGTTAGTTTTGTATTGCAGTTTGACTTCTCCCTCTGCCCAGTCCTGCTCCCTTCTTTTCATAGGGGTTGGTTTATGATAAAACACCTCTTACCTCAACTTCATCTTTCAGGTGACTTGAGGTAGTGGATAAAATGGAAGATGGGAGGTAAGCCAGGAAGCTCCTGCATCCTCTCAATCAGGGAGGTGGCCTGAGTCTCACAGTGATCATGGCAAGGAAGGCAGGAGACTCTGGGCAACAATCGAGAGCCGTGGTTCAGCCCATTGTGGGTGGAATTAGACAGCCCTGGGTTCTGATCCTGCCTCTACAACTTCCCTGGGACCTCAGGGCAGGACTTTCTGAGCTGAAGAAATGGCATCTTTAAAATGGGAATGGCAGTAATAGTGATGACCTCATAGGGTGGTTGTGTTAGAATAGACAGGCAGATATGAGCAGAGCAAGGACAATGGGCCAGGTACAGAAGGTCACCAGGGAAGAAAGCCCCAGGTGCCTAGCAATGGGTAAAACTGGGAAAATAAGGACCTTGTCCCCAGGGTAACCATTCCTGCCCTAGCATATCTCTGGTAATGCAGTATGGACCCCCTCACCTTTCACATCACTAACCACACAGTTTAAACTCCCTGACTCCCTAAAGATAACATTTAGGCCTCAGCTGTATTTCAGCTACAGGCCTAGAAAAGTGGCAAAACCAGACAAGACCAGTTGCATTGGCTAATGACCCTCTGTCCTGGTGCTGACAAGTCAGTGGAGACCATGACCCTGAAAGAGAACACCTAGAAAGCTGAAGAATATTCTATTGAGATCTTCCCCTGAGACCTCCCCTAAGATTCCCACCTGCAAAAGAGAAATAAAAACCCTCAATGCAAACTATCCAGCATTTGCTCTCACTCCTGGGAGCATGACTGTGCCTTTGCCTTCTCCTTCTTTTTCTCCCACAGGCATGTATCTCCTAAACTCCAAGGGATCCCATGAGACTTGCAACCAGGGGAGCAGCAGGCAGTGGCAGCTCATCCCAGTCTAACACCCTGAACCTGTCTCCAAGGCTCCCCTTTCTCTGACTTCCCAGTGAGCTAAAGCAGGCCATCCTAGGTTCTCCTGTTACTTCTTCTGTCCTAAGCTCTTCCTTGTTTCACTGTCTCCAGCTTTAGTAAACTTCCCATCTGAGCATGCATTTGCTATGGTCAGTAAAATATTGCTTGCTTTACTGCACTTTGTCTCTTGATTTCAGTCCTTTGAGAAGATAAGAACCGTGGCCTCATTGTCTTGCTGGTAACAGTTGTGAGGACTCAGTAAGGCAGCCTATTAAAAATTTCAGCTTGGTGCTTGGTAGGAAGTTTGTACCTTTTGTTTTAAAGGTGGCACTGACAAATTTTCTAACCATTGAACAATATAGTTAATCATCAATGCACGCACCTGAGTAGTGTGAGTGTTCAACCCCCAGTGCCACACCCATCTCAGGTGGAGGGAATTCCTATCCAAAGTAAAAAACCCATTGTGATCTACCCTCCACATCTGACTAGGTCTTCTGAAGTACTGGGTATTAGTTAGGGATGCATGTTACTGTCTTTGTGGACCTGAAGGGTTGAGGGCCTGGTAGTCTGGAAGGCACTGGTTCTTGACTTCCACTGCTGGGTTGGGGATGAGCATAACCCAGCTCCCGACAAGCTCAAGGCACTGACTCTCCTATAGCAGGAGGGACTCAGGAGAGAAGTGGGTTTCATCAAGTTCCATAATCAGGCATCAGAATTGCTTGCCAGTTGTTAAAGTTTATCAGAGTAGGAAGAAGCCACTTCCTTGAGCTCTTGAGTGTTCTTCCATCCCAGAACTTCTGTGGGATTCCCTTTGACTTCTCACTTCTTACATCTCATGGGCCAGCAGCTGGCCCAAAGCTCTTCTGATTGGCTAGTGTTCCTGCCAAATAATTACAGCCCTCTGCATGGCGCTGCTTACCCACAGGTTACCGGGAGTGCAATTAATGTAGCTTATTTTGAAAGGTATGTTCCAGTTTTCCACCAGTGTTCTTCCAGGAATGTCCTGCCATGTCAAGTGCTGCCAGCCTGACATTGGGATGGGCCTGACAGGGGTCCCTTAGCAAGCCCAGCTCTTCTGAAGGACCAGGAGTGGCAGCAACTCACAGCAGCAATACTCACAGGGGATTAGGAAGGGTGTTCCTGAAAACCAGGGTGCTGTTTTCATAAAAAAAATGTCACTGCTCCCAGCTGGTTTAGCTCAGTGGATTGAGTGTGAGCCTGAGAACCAAAGGGTCTCTGTTTTGATTCTTGTTGGGGCACATGCCTGGGTTGCTGGCCAGGTGCCCTGTAAGGGGCATGCAAGAAGCAACCACACATTGATGTTTCTCTCCCTCTCTATCCTTCTCCCTTCCCCTCTCTCTAAAAATAAAATAAATAAAAATTTTTTTAAATGTCACAGCTCACATTTATTGAGGCTCACCCTTGCCTGGAGCTGTTCTAAGCACTGTCTGTGTGTTCATTCATTTAAGCTGCCTGCTCACTACAGGAGGTAGGGCCATCATCATTTTACTCCGTCTCATTTTCTAGGTGAATTGTGCTCTTTGCCCAGGAACACATAACTGCTGAGTATGGGGACAGAATCTAACCCAGTCAGCTTGTTTCCAGAGACCTGCTTTTAGTAACAAATATCCCACATAAGGGAGAGAAAGAGTCCCCTGTTCAGCCATGCAAGAACATGGCTCTGGGACCGGGATGGGCAACCCTCTCTCCTCTTCTTGTGACTGTACTGGCACCATAGCTGATCTAACATAGCTCCTGCCTTCTGGGAGCTTCTCAGTATGCTTTCCAGGACCCTTCTCAAGGTTACCAGGCTTTCCTTCCCTTTCCTGCACCTCCATCACTGCCTCTATGGGGCTCTTGACAGCAGGTGAAGTGACAAGTCTTTATGATTACTTAAGATACATTGTGCCATAGATTGGGAATCAAGAAATGGCTGGGCTGTTTTACAAATAGAAACAATTCTTGTTCATTATCCCATATTTGAGGCAACAAAGGGCTCTAGAAAATATCCATCAAAAATGAATTCATGTACATCATCAGAGAGGACTGGGTCTAGAATCACACAAAAGCCACAGCAAATGTTCCAATCAGAAATTATATAGACAAAGGAGACAAAGGAAACAAAGGTCCAGAAGCACAAATACAGCAGAATTAGCCCAATTACACAGTTGATGTGTTGGGGAACTGAGTCCTGGCTTCTGGCCAGCTCTTCTCTTGGCCTCTTTTTACCCTCTTCACTTCCCTGGTACCAGCTGGGGAACAGCAAGAAAGGAATTCCCAGACCCTCTGTAAGCATGACTTTGGTCCCAGAATGGGGAAGGAATGGGCTAACAGAGAATCTTGGGGGCTGAAAGTTATAATCTGAATTTCAGATGTGGCTGCATGTAACTGCCACCTCCCTCCTTCTGGTCACTGCTTCTTGTAACTAACCTAAGATACTGAGGCAGCTCATCTCAGTGTTGGTTTTATGGTCAGCTTATTTCTGGCTAAAACCCCTGAATAATTTTTATATGATTACTTTGGGGGCTGGGTCTTCTCCATTCTATATTTATTCAATTGAATTTTGGGGTCCAAGTTAGGAGTTTGCATTCATCTCTGTTGTCTTAGCTTATTTGTGTTGTCACTCAGTGGAGTTGAGTGAAATTGACCTGCTAAGACCATAACCCAAGCTACTCCTGGAGTGAGCTTACTGGTCTGTCACCTCCACTGGGAACTGAGAGAAAGAGAAACTTGGATGCTTAACATAGAGCTTTTCCTCTTTTTGTTCTTTATTTTCCTCATTGGTCAGGGAATGACTGGTCAATGTACAAAATTTGGAAATTACCAAAGGTACAGACATAAATCATTAGTAAATAAATTAATCTCACTAGACCCTGAGTCAATTTCTATGAACAATTTTATTTATTTCCTTATAGTCTTTCTTCCAGACACACTTTCCTGTGTGGTTGAGAACATGTTACATATGATCTTAACTTTGGAACCTTTTTTTCCCAATTTATTGTCACATGTTTAAAAACTGTTTTAAATTATCTTTTTAATGACTGTACAATATTCCATTATATGAACATGCCATCATGGGTTTTTTTCCCTATGATTATCACTGAACATTTGGACTATTTCCAATTTCTCACTGCTATGGATGATTCTATCGTGGGCATCTTTGTGCACAGAGCTCTCGTATTTCAGATTATTTCCTTAAGATAGATCCTAGAAGTGAAATTGCAGGGTCAAAAGATATGATTATTTCAAGGCTATTGCTATATATTGCCAAATTACTTTCCAAAGAGCTACACCAGTTTATAGATTTACTAGCAGATTATTAGAGTGTCTGTTCCAGTGTTACAGTATTGATTTTGGAAAAAAAGTTTGCTTAGGACTTAGCATGTGAGTGTGTGTATGTGCATGAATGTGTGTGCATGTATGCATATATGCACATGTGTATGTGGATATTTGTGTAGGCACATGTATGTATGCATATGTGTTGGAGTTTGAGGAGAGTAGTTACCACATATTTGCCATATTTGTCTAGTTTAGGAAAAAGAGAGATCCTTATTTCTCTCACTCCCCACATCTCCACTCTGGAGGGTTTACTCAAAGCCTTAGCTCAGTCAAAGCTGTATAGTCAGATGTCAGCTGCCTGCTTCCTCCACCCCCACCCCAAAGCCATCTGCATCCCTCAACCATCTCCTTACACTTAGCTCAAACCTGAGTTCCTCTCCTCATGTTAGCCCAGCCCTGGCTTCTCCCACATCTCTCTGTGCCTAAAACCCCTTGAGGGCTGGGTCTCTCTTGCTCCACGACACTTCACATGCTGGGCTTAAATCCTGGCTAAGTGCCCATTGACAGATAAATGGTTGAAAAAAAGTCACATATACATTCAATGAAATATCATTCAACTATAAAAAAGAGGAAATATTATCATTTATGACAACATGAATGAGACTTTCCAGATAGAGAGTGACAAATATTGTATGATTTCACATATATGTAGGATCTTTAAATAGAACAAACCCAAACTCATAGAAAAAGAGATAAGACTTGTGGTTACCAGATACAGGTGAGGGGAAAGGGGAACTAGAGGAAAGTGTTCAAAAGGTACAAACTTCTAGTTATAAGAAAAATAAATACTAAGGATATAATGTACACCAAGTGACTGTAGCTAACACTGCTGTATGATATATGGACAAATTGTTAGGAAAGTAAATCCTAAAAGTTCTTATCACAAGAAGAAAATTTTTTCCTTTCTCTTTTCTTTTCTTATTATTGTATCTATATGAGAAAATGGACACTAGCTGAACCTGTAACAGGGTGCAGCCAAGAGAGGGGCCCCAAAGAAGGATTTAAATTGGGCCCAGAACTCAAGGTGTTCAGGAAATAGGATGTCCTCACCACCCTCCACAGGTGTGGGTTGGGGGAAGGGACAGATGGAGCAGGGCCATTGAAAGCTGTTTTGCATAGCAACAGCTTTGCAGCTAACCTCTGGTGTGGTCATCTAACATATCTATAACCTTTAACTGGTTACATAGGTATGTTAAATAGCTGTGGCCATGCTCTGAGTCAGGGGAATGGAAGTAACTTCCCCAGCAAGATGTAGCTGTTGGAGGGGCAGGTCCCCCTAGTTACAGTGTCTGCGTGAGAGTTTGGGGAAGATTGGCTCCATGACATGGGGCCACGCCTGCCCAGACTCATGATGGCAGCCCAGTAAAGCTGGAAGGATATGAGAGTGCTGGCAAGTGTAGCTGATTGTGGGAGGAGTTGGAAATGGGGCTGCAGAGGAAGATTGGTGTGAGGATTTAAACCGAAGCGTGGCAGCCATTGAGGGGAGAACCACATGGTCTTAGCAGAGGGAGGACCACAGCCCCGTGAGAGAGAATCACCATGTGGCTTTAGCAGAGAACTGCCACTCGGCTTTGGCAGAGTGGCGACCCCTGTTCCTTGTAGCCATTGTGGTGAGAGACTCAGCAGCCATTGGAGGGAGAACCATGTGGTTTTGGCAGAGTGGAGACTCCTGCAGCCATGTGCAGAGAGGACCACATGGCTGTGGCAGTGCAGAGAACCATGTGGCTGTGGCAGTGAAGGAGAGCTACATAGCTTTGCCAGAGTGGGGACCCCTACAGCTTTAGAATGGAGAACCACCACCCAGCTTTAGCAGAGATCCCGGCAACACAGCTGATGGTGTTGGGAACCGAGGGAGGCCTACCAGCCGAGACGGATTACTGGGAAGAACTGGAGGCTGCCTGAGCCATGGACTTCTATTTCTTTTCCTGAGATATGGTACCCCAGACTGGG
>JAPYXV010004410.1:0-11408 GCA_028533065.1 Trachops cirrhosus
TTCTGGGAAACTCCTTATTTCACCTAATATTTTAATTGAGAGCCTCGCTGGGTATAGTAGTCTTGTTTGCATGCCTTTGCTTTTCATTTTGGAATGTTCCTTGCCATTCCCTTCCAGCTTGGAGCGTTTTCATTAAGAAGTCAGCTGCTAGCCTTATCGGGGCTCCCTTGCGTGTTACTTCCTGTTTTTCCCTTGCTGCCTTTAAGATTCTGTCTTTGTCTTGGAATTTTGCCATTTTAATGATGATGTATTGGAGTGAGCCTCTGGGTTCCCTTGATTAGAATCCTCTGTGATTCCTGAATTTGTGTGCCTTTTTCTCTCACTAAATTAGGTAAGTTTTCCATCATTACTCTTTCAAACAGGTTTTGTATCCCTTGTTCTTCTTCTCCTTCTTGTATTCCTATTATACAGACATTATTATGTTTCATGTTATCCTGAAGTAACCTTAACACCTATTCTTTCTTTCTGAGTCATTTTTTCCTTTCCTTGCTCTTTTTTGGAGTTTTTCCTACCTTGTCCTACAGCTCGCTGATTTGATCCGTTGCTTCATCTAGCCTGCTTTTTACTCCTTTTACTGTGTTCTTCAATTTAGAAATTGTATTCTTCATTTCCTCTTGGTCCTTGTTATTTGTTTCCATGTCCTTTTTTTATCCTGATACAGTTCGCAGGATGTTCCTCATAGTTTCCCTGTAGTTTTTGGTAATTATCAGTGACCTCATTGAGGTTCCTTGTAACCATTGTTTTGAACTCAATATCCAATAGGTGACTTGCCTCTATTTCATTAACATTCTTTCTGAGGAGTCCTCCTGTCCTTTCCTTTTGTGTTTGTTTCTTTGTCTTCCCATTGTTTGTGAGACTCTCGTTGGTTGCCTCAGCTTCTTAAATTGTTCTGTTTTGACTCCCTGAGTTTGTGGTGTGAACTTCTCTTGTAGGAGACTTATGAGGTTCTGTGGTGCAGTCTCCTTGATCTCCTGAACTTGATGCTCTTGGGGTGACCTTTATGCCCTTTATGGTAGTTCTCTGGATATAATTTGGTTTTGATTTTTGTTGGGTCATTCTTTCATGGGTCCTACCCTCCAGCTGGTTGACTGAGAGTCACTCAGCCTACCTTCTTGTATGTTGTTTTACAGGTGCTGCAAGAACAAAACCACAAAGCCCAGGGAAGAAACCCATATACACAAAAACATTTTCCCCTGCAATCCCCTAACAACAACAATGGAACCAGTATTAATAAAGGTGTGAAGAAATTAAGACTATTATAAAAAATGAGAGAAAGAAACTATAGTATATTTTCTAGTGACTTAATATGCACAAACTTGATGGACAGGATATGAAAGTTAGAAAACCATGCATGATAGAAAATATTGGTAATCATGGATAAGACTACAGTGAATTTCATCTAGGTAACCTCTAGTATTTACCATTGTTTTTCCTTTCTGGATCTGTCTCTGGTGTTGTCAGATGTTGACCCCGTCTGACCTTAGGCAGCCTGATCCAAGACTGCCAGGGGTCTGCTGTCTCTGGCTAGTTCCTCCAGTTGTTAATTTATTCACTCTTCACTCAGCAGTCAGGCTTAAGCCCAATAGGGCATGACCAAATCCTTCCAGGGGTGGGGCCTATTGTTTACCCTCTGGCTGCTGCTCATTGGGGAGTGGTCTGCCTGAGCAGGATGGCTGCTGCCATATAGGTGATGACACAGCACTGGGATCCTGGCAGCTGTTCTCTCAGTTCTCTCCCCAATGCCTCTGTCCCCAGTCTCTCAAGGGTGTCTAGTCCACTCTGTCCCCTGTTTGCCAGGAATCTACTGTCTGTGAATGTCTCCTTCAGTTGTTAATCTAGTTACTCTGCACTCAGCAATCAGTCTGAAGAACCACACATCTGGGGCAGAGTCTCTCCTAGGGGCAGGACTGTTGTTTCCCCTCAGGTTGCTGCTTCTTGGAGAGGAGTGGTTTGCCTGAGCATGATGGGTGCTGCTGTATGGGGGATGATTCAGCATTGGGATCCCAGCAGCTACTTTCTCAGCTCTCTCTCCCAAAGCTTCTGTCACCAGTCTTTCCTGAGGCATCTCTACCCAACTTTGACCCCTCCTTTGCTGGAGCTCCAGATAAGTGGCTACAAATGAAAATTTGTGTGTTGTCCCTTTAAATGGCTTTTTGCGTGTCCAGCTGTCCATCTCTGGTGGAGAGTAACCCTGCCACTTTTCACTACTGGTTGCTATTTGTGCATTTTTTTGTGTTTGGCGATCTAGGCTGGGGATCCCAGCTTAGAATTTAGACCCCATTCTTCTCAGGGGGATCCAACCGGCCATTTATTCCTCTGGCACTTCCTCCTGTGGGTGCCCAGATAGCCCTCTCATGTCTACCACTCCCTACCAAACAAGTTGTGCTAAAGCAGATTCTTCATGTTCGAGGTTATAAGGCTTCTTTCTTGCTATGGTTCAGCTGTTTTTTCTGGGTGATTTCTCCATAATTTAGTTGTAATTATAGATCAGTCCTGGGAGGAAGTTACTGTGGCTTCCATTCACTTCTCTACCATCTTGATATTACTCTTGGTAAGTTTTTTAAATGCATGCTGATATGACACCTATCACAATATAATCTAATAAAATTGTTTTGATTAAGTTAAAGACAAATACACACTAATCTAATGGATAAAAAACATATGAGCTCTTTGGCCAACCAAATAGAATTCCTTTCTGTTCCCTTGGTCCCCCTTGCAAAAGCCCCCTCCTCAAGAACCTGCTCAGTTATTGCCTCTGCTGTACAACTTTCTCTGATACCCATATTTAAAACTGAATCAGTTGTCAGCACTTCCTTTCTGCACACTTACAGAGCCCCAGCCAGGGCACGCAACTTTTGTGGTCACATAAGATTCCTCACTTAGAAGAATCCTTTCCTGTGCTGTTACCATCTTAAAATTCATAATGATTTTTGAACAAAGGGTCCTGCATTTTTATTTTCCCAGGGCTTTGCAAATTATGTATGTAGCCCGTCCTTGTCCCACTGCAGTGGATAGTGCCTAGCATGAGTTCAGTAAATGATTTTAGATTTTGAAAGTTGAGTTGTCCAGTTTTTTCCTGTCCAGAAAAGGCACCATAACCATGTTTCTGTGAGATTCTTTTACGTTATTTCAACACATCTGTCAAATTCTTACTGTAGACATAGATCTTTCTTAATTTATCCTTGGCATTCCATTCAGTGAAACCACAAAGAAAATGTTCTCATTCTTAAAGGATAAATCTTACTCTAATTTTGCAGTTGTTCAAATGATATGATATTAAACCTAAAGTACTTTGTAATTTATCTTCAAGAGTAATGGTTTTGATTTGTTGAGGTACTCATGCAAGAAAAGAAGAGCAAATGCTCTAATAGCATACCCAGGAAGTACGTTTAACCACTCTTGCTCTCTATTCTTCACACACTCAGTAGAAGTGCAGTACTTGGCTTCCAGGGACACCAGAAGAGCCTCCACTTTGAAAATACCTCTAAGAGAGGGCTGTCACATGTTTTTTAGTTGAAATAGGAGGATGTATTGTGAAAAAAATGAAAATCCTCTCAACATAGTATGATACAGAGGTATAATTTCAGAATTCTACTTGATAATTCTATTCATTACTGTGATTTGTTCAGAATTTCGTTCCTAAGTGTGTATGGAGGTGAGTTGCAAGGGACAAACATCATCAATTTTCAGATTTGGATCCAGCTGACAAGGTATATAGCACACTGTGTAATTAGAAACAGTTTGAATTGTATATAAAACTGTATTTGTATTGACTTGTTTAAAGTAGCATTGGTTCAGTGGTTGTATTGCTTTTTTGTTTTGTTTTGTTTTCTAAGCCTTAATAAGGATGTGATGGCCATTGCAGAAAGGAAGACTGAGGTATTGCAACAAAATATGGTTCTATATTTAATCAGCAACACTGATATCAGGATCACGTTGCCATCATCATCATTATCACCATCATCACTGTTCTAACCATATACATTAGTTTAAGGCTTAACAGTTTCCAAAGTTGCATTTGTATCCACTGCCTGTCTTTGCTATTGCTGAGGGAGCATGCATTTCTACGGAATGTATGTTTGCAATTTTCCTCTCATATCCACTTACTGATGATGTTTCTTTGAGAAATTATAAGGAAAACTGGAAGAGGTAGAAAGAATTTGGAAATTCAGAACATAAGTATTGTAAGAAATATAATTGAATTAGGAAATAAAAGTCTAATATAACAGGAAAACATGAATTAAAACATTAAAGGAAATGATTTGGGTTTTATACCTAGGGAGAGCAGAGGATTGCCACAAGTGTGCTCCACAAAGCTGCACAACCACTGAGAGTTGGCTTTCATGGGTTCTAGCTCTCTTTGAGCTATCTGGAAGAATGGGTTAATCCAATTCACTGCTCTTTAGGTGGGCTCTCTGGGAAAATGATAGAGGAGTAGGGGATAAGATCCTTCTAATTACTGGTTGCAAAGAAGTGCATTGTGAGGATGAACAGCCACCTTATGGAAAGATTTATCTCATTACAAAAAGAATGGCAAGTCCTTTAAAATACAAACCTGTCGAGTATTTGTTTATAGGTCACTAATTACTCAACAGAGGTATAGACTAAAAGTCCCTGCTGAAGAATGTTAATCATAAAATAAGACAAAGCAAATCTAAAATCGTACTTGTAAATAGACTTGTTAGGTTTTATATTTTTCCTTTTATTGGAGAGCAAGCTAAAATACAAAAGTATGGTTTAAAATAAAACCCTTGGAAATTCTTGAGAGCAAACCAGTGGAAAGGCTCAGAGCCTTTCAATAAAACCTATGGTTCAACTGCAATTAATATTGGTAAGGGGAAGTGTTTTCAGGAACTACTATAAAGGACACATGGACAAAGCCAAGGAGGAGGGTGGAAGCAAGGGAAGGAGGTGGGTTTGGCTGGGGTGGGGGGAGTGGTTGGGGGAAAATGCAGACAACTGTAATGGAACAACGATAAAATAATTTAAAGAGTATTGATATGGACAGCATTAAAAATATATCTTATATTCTAAGTCATGCAAGGGCAGGAACCATGCTTTGTTCATCTCACAGCACAGGGCATATCATAAAATAGGGGTGCAGGAAATTTTTCCTGACTGGATATAAAATTTAGAGGGATCCTAGAGTAATGGGGGGAAGCATATTTTCTATAATGAGTTGGAATGAGAGTGCTTAAATCTTGATCAGAGTTTGCAATTTGAGTCACTTGAAAAAAATTTGCTTGGTATCCCAATGTGACGCCTTTTGCCCTGAGAAACATCATGGCCTGTGTTGTAGAGCATGTGTTTGGTTCTTTGCAAAGGGACACTGCTGAGACATTTATATTTCCTTCTGCTACACAAATCATAGCATATAATTTGACTGCCATGATTAGGCATAGGGACTTCTGGATAGGTCCCTCTTTTCACTTCAGTGCCTTGTAAAATGAGGAAAAAACTTTCCTGCTTTGTCTATCCACCCTCCTCCACTGTTCAAACTAAATTGTTAAGCCTAGATTAGGTTTGTGAAGAAGACCTGCTGCTGTTTTTTTGAAACCATATGGTGCTAATGCAAGAGTAGAACCTAATGTTCAATGCACTATTGTGCAAGAGATTCAACTCAATAAATATTTCTTGAATGCTTGTTAATTGTAAGGCTGGAAGTATGTGGACTGAAGCTACTGACTGATAAAATTGGGAAGGTATTTTCCTCTGTAGCATTGAGTAGACATTGGCTTGTCAATTCTACTTCCTAAAAGCATCTCATATCCATCCAATATCTCAACTCTCTTTCAACCTTCTAGCATAAGCCATTATCATCTCATGGATAGTTACTGAGCTCCCTCTTCCAAATTCACTTCCCTTCATTCATCATGCATATATGGGTCCTTTAACAACTTCAGTCAGATTATGTTACTTCTCTTCTCAAAACTTTGTAATGGCTCCTGATCTCACTCAGTGTTCTTAAAAGCCAAAGTCCTTCACAAACCCTACATAATTACCCTGCAGTCATCTTATCTCCTAAACCACTCCCCTATGCCCATTCTGTTCCATCTAAACTGACTGCCTTTCAGTCCCTGACAAATTCTTTCTTGCCTCAGTGGTTTTGTGGAGTCCATCTTTTGGAAAAGATAATTACCTGCTGGTTTTTACCTACCTTTTAGGACACTGTTTACTTGTCAAATACTCTGTCCACTCAATTTATATTTCATAGCATCTTGTTGGCTTCTTTCATGACATTTACTACAGTTTCTCATTCTGTATTGTGATTCATGTGATATCTAACCATCCACTAGAATACATGCTCTATGGTGGCAGGGATCATATAAATTTTTGTTTACTATTATATTTTTTAAAATTAAATGTATTAGTGTAACATTGATTAGTATAACTATATAGGTTTCAAGTATACAGTTCCATCATTTATATATTGCATTGTGTGCCCACCATTCAAAGTCAAGTCTTCTTTTGTCACCATATATTTGACCTCCTTTACCCTTTGCCACTACCAATCCTCCTTCCCCCTGGTAATCACCCTATTATTGTCTGTGTCTATGAGTTTTTGTTTGTCTTGTTTGTTCATTTGTTTTCAGTTTTATATTTCACACACAAGTAAAATATGGTTCTTAACACTTTGTTTGACTTATTTTGCTTAACATGATACTCTCAAGATCTATCCATGTTGTCACAAATGATGGTGTTTCACATTTTTTATGGCTGAGTAGTATTCCTTTATATATATGTACCATATCTTCCTTATGCAATCATTTGGCTAAGGACACTGTTTTTTGCCATGTCTTGGACATCATGAATAATGCTTCAGTGAATATAGGGGTGCATATATGTTTGCAAAGAAATGTTTTCAAAAATTTTGGGTAGATTCCCAGAAGGGGGGTTGCTGGGTCATATAGTAACCCTATTATTAATTTTTTGAGGTAACTCTGTACTGTTTTCCACAGTGGCTCTACAAGTTTACAATCCCACCACAGTGAATAACAGTTCCACTTTCTCAACAACCTCTCCAACACTTGTTATTACATGTCTTGTTGATAATGGCCATTCTAACAGGTGTGAAGTAGTATCTCATTGCAGTTTTGACTTGCATTTCCCTAATAGCTAAAGAAGTCGAATATCTTCACATAATCTGTTTGCCATTACATGTCTTCTTGGGAGAATGTTTGTTCCTGTCCATTGCCCATTTTTAAATTGAACTGTGTGTGTGTGTGTTGATTTGTATGGATTCTTTATATAAAGGGTGAGGCAAAATTATGTTTATAATTGTTCATATGGATATAATACAATAATTAATAAACAATAAGGACTCTGAAGATGGCGGTGAGATAGGTAGGAGGGGAGTCCACTACCCCTTGCACACGGGTGGAACACCTAGTTGATCTTCTGAGAAACAGAGTGAACAGCCAATGGTATCCCAGCATATATAAAGATTGGAGGCCAAAACTGTAGAGGACATTGAAAAATCAGACAGTAAGGAGAGTGCTTTGGGACAACAAGGTCCTTGGGGCGAGTGTGGGGACCAGAGTGGCTGCAGACCCAGGCCCGTTGCCTGCTGGGTCTGCTGCAGGATTCTTGGGAGACAGCTCCATCCTCTGCCAAATAAGGTTTGAGCAGCACCAGGATGGACTTGGATGCTTGATCACTGAGGGGAATAAGGATGAAGTGGCAAACACACAGGGGCAGTGTGCACCTGGTGAGACTGTGGAAGCGAGATGGGAAGAGTTGGGCCATGAAGGACCCTGACGCAGATGGTCCCTGGTCTGGTTGGAGAGTTGGGCTGTGTGAAAGGCCAGACGCTTGTTTGGAGCAGCAGGCTTGAAGAGGAGGAATTTTTCAAAAAGAAAAAGAAAAAAGACACACTCAGCAGCTGTTTAGGGAATTCCCCCACAGCAGCTGCCCCTGCCTCCCCCAGTTGCACCCATGCAGCCTCCGTAGCCTCAGCCATAGGCCCACCTCTGCTGCTAGGATGGCGACTGTGGCCCTAACCCCGGCCACAGTGGCAGAGTGTGCCCAACCACACCTGCCACCCCAGTGGTGCGCCAATAACTCAGCCACCCCCCACCCCACCATGGCTGCTGCTGCAGCAGCAGAGGCCAAGTGCTTATGCCTTCATCCCCAGGAGTGGAATGCATCTGACTCCACAGCTCCCATGGCATCAGTAGCAGTGTTGGCCATGTGCTTATACCCGAAACCCCAGGGACAGGACACACCTGACCCCATTGCCTAGCAGCTGCCCATACCACCGCAGCAGTGGAGGCCGAGCCCTCATGCCACAAGTGCCAGGGATGGAGTGCTCCTGACTCCATCACCCAGAAGCACCTTGCACCCAACCCCACCACCCAGAGTGTAGCAGCAGAAGAGGGTGTGGCTGCATCCACCTTGCAGGGCAGATTAGCTCTCTAAGATGAAAGCGTAGATGCCCCTGCAGAAGACAGCAGCAGGGCTCAGGGAGTCAGCAATCCCTAGAAAGACTTAACTCAGTTGGGGGGGAGGGGCTGAATTACCCTGAAGAGACTCTGAGAGTCCATATAATCTAGGACAGCAAAGAGCGAGAAGGTGGTGTGTGAGTTGCTGCTAATTGGTACATGTAAAGAACAACACAACTGGTGGACTGAAGGCAGAGGCCAGGTGCAAAAGGGCACTGGGGGCCTGGCAGTTAACTGAGGAACTGGGCTGGAAGCTGGGCAACTGCGAAGAGGGCAGCTCAGACCTGGCCCCCATCCCTGCAAAACCACAGGAAGGGAGAAAAGCGAAACCAATCCCCTCTCAGCCTGCTGCAGCCAGGAAGACCAGCAGAACTGCCTTGGCTTGTTTAATGCCAAAAGGAGGCTTCTTCTTTTTAAAATTCCTTCCTCCTTCCTTTCTTTTTTTTAATTCCTTCCTCCTACCTTCCTTTTTTTGTTCTATTTTTTTATTCACACTAGTGAGAAAATAAAACCTGGAGTTGTGAAAGGACTAGAATTAGACCCAAAGAGGAGTCATCCCAACAACTCAGACAGTGAGACAAACTTCACTTTGCTACTCCAGAGAACTTGTAAGTTACTGTATATTTGTATTATTATTAATTTTTCATTATTTTTACATCTTTTATTCTATTAGTATTTTTTAAATTTATTTTCTTTCTGGTTAGTCTTCTTTGCTTGATTTGTTAAATTCCATTGTTTGACTGGTTTTCCTTGTTCTCTCTTTCATAGTGTATTTTCAGTTTTCCATCATTCACTTCACTTGTGTTCCAACAGCACACTACTCTAGGTCTTCTACTTCCTATTCTTGTTATTCAGATCACATAGATTCGGTCATATGATTGTTGTTCCATTATTATTATAAATAATTGATATTCCATACAATTGTAAACACTACACAGCACCCCTCCTGGATCATAGCTCACTTCACTGTTTCTGGAACTTTATTACTGTTGTGGCTAAATCTATTCTCTCACACACTACACCTATTTTCTATCTTTTACTCTCACTATATCTCATAATCTGACCTCCCAAGAGCTCACTGCTTTCAGGATCCAACTAACACCCTCCCCCGCAACTAACAAGAGTCTTATCTTTTTTCCACACTTTCTAAAAAGTGGTTAGTTGGGTGAAACATCATGGTTAACACTACACATAGCCAAAGGATCTCCAATCTCTTCTCTACATGTTGGTACTTTAAATATCATAGAAAATACTCCCGCTGACTTAAACCATTCTACCTACCCCTCCAACTGATCACAAAAAAAGAGTAGGTGGGAGCTGTGAACATCAGTATACCTGCTGTAAGGGGAAACCCACCAACAGATAACAACAGAAGAAGGTGAAGGAGGGAATGGAAGCCATACAAACCTCCACCCAGGACCAATCTGGAAATACAAGTAAACGGTGATGACCTTACCCAAAACAAACAACTGAACAAGAGTGAGAGAGAAGCCTCAAAACCTTGCACAGACAGAAGAACCAGCTTCAACACAATCTGTCCACACCTGCATAACAGAATACAAGATGTGGTAGACAGACTGATGCTCAGTTAACCAGCTATAGGGAAGGTCCCATCAAAGAAAGACCCAACAACAATCAAAACCCAAAGACATACAGAGAAACAACATAACTACAGCCCAAGACCTGCGAGCACGGGAGACCAAAGAGATTGCACCACTGAATCTCACAGGTCTTCTACCATAAAAGTTCACACCATAAACCCAGGAAGTCAGAATGGATCAATTTAAGAAGCAGAGGCTAACAAGAGGAGTCTCACAAATATTGGGAAGACAAACAGTCCCCAAATGAAAGGAAAGTAGGAAGCTTCAAAAAGAATGCTGAATGAAATAAAGGCAACTCAACTATCAGATATTGAGTAATAAGCAATGGTTATCAGGAAGCTGAATGAGCTCACAGATACCAAAAACCACAGGGAAACTACAAGGAACTCACTGCAAACTATATCAACAAAAAAAGGAAACAGAAACTATCAACAAGAGCCAAGAGAAAATGAAAAATACAATTTCTGAATTGAAGAGCACAGTAGAAAGAATCAAAAGCAGGTTAGATAAAGCAGAGGATCAGATCAGCAAAATGGAGGACAAAGTAGAAAAAAAAAAACTCAGAAAGGGCAAGAAAAGGAACAGAGACTCAGAAAGAATGAAGAGATGTTAAGGAAAATGCAATACAACTTAAACAGTAATAATATCAGTATATTAGTCCAATAAATCAGTAATAATATCTGTATAATAGGGATACCAGAAGTAGAAGAAGAAGAGCAAGGGGTAGAAAACCTGTTTGAAAAAGTAATGATGGAAACTTCCCTGATATGATGAGAGAAAAAGTCACACAAATCCAGGAAACACAGAGAGTCCCAATCAAGAGGAACCCAAAGAGCCCTCTACAAGACACATCATAATGGAAATGGCAAAATTCCAAGACAAAGAGAGAATCTTAAAGGCAGCGAAGGAGACAAAGGAAGTAACATACAAGGGAATCTCAATAAGACTAGCAGCTGAATTCTCAACAGAAACATTACAAGCCAGAAGGGAATGGCAAGAAATATTCCAAGTAATGAAACCCAAGGACCTACAACCAAAACTACTCTATCCAGCAAGGCTTTCAATAAAAATTGAAGGCCAAATAAGGAGTTTCCCAGAGAAAAGAAGCTTTCATGAATATATCCCTTCCAAACCAGCTCTGCAAGATATGCTAAAGGGTCTGCTTTAAGAACAAGAAGAAAAACAGTGAGCAAGAGGAACACAGGTACAATAAAATGACAATGAAAAAGTACCTGTCAATAATAACCTCAAATGTAAATGGATTAAATGCTCCAATCACAAGGCATTGAATAGGTGAATAGATAAGAAATCATGACCCACAAATATGCTGCCTACAAGAGACCCACCTCAGAACAACAGAGCTATA
>JAPYXV010004411.1:0-11407 GCA_028533065.1 Trachops cirrhosus
CTCTATTTCAGTGTCTTTTGTTATATTTCATTTGTTTCTTTGTTTTGTAGTTTAGGTTCCTGTTAATGGCGAGATCATATGGTATTTGTCTTTCACTGCCTGACTTATTTCACTTAGCATAATGCTTTCCAGCTCCATCCATGCTGTTGCAAAGGGTATGAGCTCCTTCTTTCTTTCTGCTGCATAGAATTTCATTGTGTAAATGTACCATAGTTTTTTGATCCATTCATTTACTGATGGGCACCTGGGTTGTTTCCAGCACTTAGCTATTGTAAATTGTGCTGCTATGAACATTGGGGTGCATAAGTTCTTTTGGAATGGAGTTATAGGGTTCTTCAGATATAGTCCCAACAGTGAAATTTCTGGGTCAAAAGGCAGATCCATTTTTAGTTTTCAGAGGAAGTTTCATACTGTTTTCCATAGTGGTCTTACAAGTCTGCAATCCCACCAACAGTGTACTAGGGTCCCTTTTTCTCCACAACCTCTCCAGCACTTATTTTTAAGGTGTATTTTTTAAAATATTTTATTGGTTATGCTATTACATTTGTCCCAGTTATTTCCCCTTTCCCCTCACCATCTGGCATCCTCCATTACCTCCAGCAATCCCCCCGTATTTCATGTCCTTAAGTCATGCATGTAAGTTCTTTGGCTACTCCACATTTACTATACTGTTTTAACATCTTCCTATCTATTTTGTACCTACTAATTTGTACTTCTTAATCCCTCACTTCTTCCCCCATTCTCCCCTTTCCCCATCCCAACTGATAACCCTCCAAATGATCTCCATATCTGTGATTCTGTTTCTGTTCTGCTTTCTTGCTTGGTATTTTTTTTTAGATTCAATTATTGATAGTTGTGAATTTATTGTCATTTTAATGTTAGTAGTTTTGATCTTCTTTTCTTTATCAGTCTTTTTAAAATATTATATAATAATGGCTTCATGATGATAAACTCCTTTAGCTTTGTCTTGTCTGGGAAGCACTGCATCTGCCTTTCAATTCTAAATGATAGCTTTGCTGGATAGAGTAATCTTGGTTGTACATACTTCCTTTTCATCACTTTGAATACTTTTTGCCAATCACTTCTAGTCGGCAAAATTTCTTTGAGACATCAGGTGACAGTCTTATGGGAACTCTGTTTAGGTAATTATGTGTTCTCTTGATACTTTTAAGAGTCTCTCTTTATCTTTAACCTTTAGCACTTTAATTACGATGTGTCTTGGTGTGGACCTCTTTGAGTCCAACTTGTTTGGGACTCTCTGTGCTTCCTTGACTTATAAGTTTACTTCTTTCAACAAACTAGGAAAGTTTTCTTTCAATTATTTTTTTCAAATAATTTTTTAATTTCTTCCTTTTTCTTTTCTCCTTCTGGCACGCTTATGATTTGGATGTTGGTGTGTTTGAAATTGTCCCAGAGACCCTTAGCCTATCCTCATGTTTTTAGATTCTTTTTCCTTCTTGCTGTTCTAATTGAATGTGTTTTTTTTTCTTTCCTTATGTTTCAAATCATTGATTTGATTCTTGGTTTCATCACTCCACTGTTGGTTCCCTGTAAATTACTCTTTATTTCACTTAGTGTGACATTCACTTCTGCCTGGATCTTTTTTATGCTGTTGAACTACTCAGTGAAGCCCTTGAATATCTGAATAACCAGTGTTTTGAAATCTGCATCTGATAGCTTGCTTATCTCCATTTCATTTAGTTCTTTCTCTGGAGTTTTGTTCTGTTCTTTCACTTAGGCCATATTTTTTGTCTCCTTATTTTGTCACCTTCCCTGTGTTTGTTTCTATGTATTAGGTAGAGCTGCTTTGAGTCCCTGTCCTAGTAGCATGGTCTATTGCTGAAAAGTGCCCTGGTAAATTGGATGGGGCAGAACCTTAGGTAATCAACAGGGCAGGGCAACCTGGGTTGCTACCCTGTGGCTCTGTGTGTGGAGGTCTCAGAGAAGGGACAATGTCTCTGCAGACAGGAGACCTTAGGAGTTTTTTCTTGGAGGAAACTCTCCCCTGACAAAGCCTGAGGCCATTCCACTGGTGCCCCTCCAGTTTTGCCCTGGTGCTGAAGCCCAGAGGGAGTGAATCTGTGTAAGTCCTAAGTCTGTTGTGAGCCCTTTTAGAGGAGACTCCTAAGAACTCCACAGCTGATTTCACTGCTCAAATTCCCACTGGTTTTTACAATCAGATGTTATAGGGACTTTTATTCCTGGCACTGGAGCCCTGAGCAGTGTGGTTTGGTGTGCGGCTTGGATCCATCACTCCTGAGGTATCCCTCCTGACTATTATCTACCACACATGGGTGTGGAACAGTCTGTTCCACATTTCCATGTTTCTGTGCTTCTCCATGTTTCTGCCCCTCCAACCCATCTGGATGAACGTGGCTTCTTTAATTCCTTGGTTGCCAGACTTGCATATAGCTCAATTTTCTGATGATTCTGGGTAATATTTCTTTTGCAGCCTAGGTGTAATTTTTGCTGTGGCTGTGTGAAGAGGCAAGCTGTGTTTACCTATACCTCCATCTTCCTTAAAAGATTTATTAATCAAAATGCCCTAACAGTCTTAAAATAATAAAGAACAAGAGATACATAAACTGAGAGTATGAGTGGCTTTCAAAGGGTTTAAAATGGCACAAACAGAACCCAACACAGGGGTCTTCTGCCTTCTTATGTTTTTAATTGACTGTCATAAATATAAGATGTATTATGAGTGCTTTATAGTAATCACAGAGCAAAGCCTATAATGGATACAAATTATAAAAAGAAAAGAATCAAAGCATACCACTACAAACACTCTAGCTCACAAAGAAAGAACAGCTTTTTAATTACTTCTTTCATTCATTCTTTCTTTTTTCTTTCTTTCTTTCTTTTTTCTTTCTTTCTTTCTTTCTTTCTTTCTTTCTTTCATTTCATGTGGAAAACAGTTTTTTAAATACATTTTATTGATTATGCTATTAGAATTGTCCCATTTCCCCTGTTTTATTCCCCTCCACCTTGTAGTGCCTGCTCCCACCCACATTCCCCCCTCCCCTTAGTTCATGTCCATGGGTCATACATATAAATTTTTGGCTTCTACATTTCATGTAATATTCTTCACTTTCCCTTGTCTATTTTCTGCCTACCATTTATGCATCCTATTCCCTGAATCTTTTCCTCCATTCTCTTCCCTCCTCGTCCCCACTGATAACGCTCCATGTGATCTCCACTTCTGTGATTCTGTTCCTGTTCTAGTTGTTTGCTTAGTTTGTTTTTTTTTAGGTTCTGTTGTTGATAATTGTGAGTTTGTTGTCATTTTACTGTTCATAGTTTTTGATTTTCTTCTTTTCCTTGGATAAATGCTTTTAACATTTCATATAATAAGGGTTTGTTGATGATGAACTCCTTTAACTTGACCTTATCTGGGAAGCACTTTATCTGTCCTTCCATTCTAAGTGATAGCTTTGCTGGATAGAGTAATCTTGGATGTAGGTCTTTGCCTTTCATGACTTGGAATACTTCTTTCCAGCCCCTTTTTGCCTGCAAGGTTTCTTTTAAGAAATCAGCTGATAGTTTTATGGGAACTCCTTTGTAGGTAAGTGTCTCCTTTTCTCTGGCTGCCTTTAAGATTCTCTCCTTATCTTTAATCTTGGATAATGTCATTATGATGTGATTTGCTGTGTGCTTCCTTGGGTCATACTTCTTTGGTACTCTCTGAACTTCCTGAACTTCTTGGAAGTCTATTTCCTTTGCCAGATTGAGGAAGCTCTCCATTATTTTTTCAAATAAGTTTTCAATTTCTTGCTCTTCCTCTTCTCCTTCTGGCATCCTTATGATTTGGGTGTTGGAATGTTTAAAGTTTCAACATTTGAATGCAGTATATCCAAGAGGTTCTTAACCCTCTTCTCATTTTTTAAAAAAAAAATTCTTGTTTATTCATTCTGTTCTGGTTGAATGTTTATTTCTTTCTTCTGGTCCAAACCATTGATTTGATTCCTGGTTTCCTTCCCGTCACTGTTCATTCCCTATGCATTTTCTTTTAATTCACTTTTAATAGCCTTCACTCTTTCCTCTATTTGCAGCCATATTCACCCATTTCTGTGAGCATCCTGATTACCAGTGTTTTCAACTGTGCATCTGATAGGTTGGCTATCTCTTCATTGCTTAGTTGCATTTTTTCTGGAGCTTTGATCTGTTCTTTCATTTGGGTCATTTTTTTGTCTCTGCATACCTGCTACATAGTAAAGGATGGAGCCTTAGGGATTTGGCAGGGCAGGGCAATCCATGTCTTTGTGTTGCGGCACTGTACATGGGGGAGGGTTCTAAAAGGGAACAACGCCACTTACTCAGCTTTTGGACAGCTTGAATTTAGTCACTTTCTCCACCACCCACAAGCAAACTGGCCCTTCTGGTGCTGATTCTTGGCTGGGTGGGTTTGTGTACATTCTAGGACCCTGTGGGTTTCTGCAATGAACTCTCCTGTGAGGCTGGGGGTTTCTTCTGATGCTGCAATCCCCACAGATTTTTTTTTCAATCAGAGGTTTGGAGGCTTCATTTCCCTGTGCTGGAACCCTGAATTGTTTGGTCTGTCTTGCTCCCCAGTTGTTCCTCCCATTTTATCCACACCTGAATGTTGGACTGCTTGCTCCTCCAGCAACCACCTTGCCCAGCCTCTGACCCATTGCCTTGCCCACGCTCATCCTCCAGCCACCACCTTACCATGAGCCCTCTTTACCCTGGCTGCCTGTTTCCACCCCTCCTTCTCATCTGGATGAATGTTTCTTCTTTACTCCTTTGTTGTAGGGCTTCCATACAGTTCGATTTTCTGGAAGTTTTAATTGTTTTTTGTTTTTGAATTTGTTTTTGTCCTTCTTTTGGTTGCGCAAGGAGGCACAATGTATTTACCTATGCCTCCATTTTGGCCAGAAGTCCTTCTGCCTTCTTATCTAAGACCTTTTCATACTACATACTTTATTAAAACTGATATTGTTGTATGGACTACCACAGGCAATTCTGACATGAGGATTTTTAAATCAGTATGATTCCTTTAAAACCTATTTATAATTGGACTAGTCATTAATTTATTCTATAATGATTTTACCTATTTAATAGTCTATGTATGTCATACTATTTTCTATGTATATATCTGAGTTGACAAACATCAGTTCTAAAATGTATTTTCATTCTGTCTACAAATCCCCATCCAACTGTGGATAGTACCAGTTTAGTCACCATGGAAGCTCCTTCTCTTACCAGAGTTTCAACAGGTTTTTGAGGCTTGAGTATGTTCATAAAAATAAGGATGACAAATTCTTTCCAATGTAGTATATCATTATGACCATTGATTTTAGTTTTTGAAATACAACATTATTGTAGTATAATTTATATAAAATAAACTATATTCCTTTTAAGGACATAATCTGATTATTTTGGACAAATGTACGCTGTAGAATAACACCCTCAAGATGCAGAACATTTCCATCACCCTAGAATGTCCCTTCATGTCCTTTGCACTCAATTTCTTTCCACCCCCTCCTCAGGAAAACAGTGATATTATTTCTATCAAAATTCATTAGTTGTTCCTATTCTAGAACTTTATATAGTTGGAATCATAGAATATGTATTCCATTGTATATGCCTTCTTTCACTAATAATATGAGCACAATGTTTTCGTTAATGGTCATTACATATACTAGTAAATTGCTCCTGTTGTATTACTGAATTGTATCATTGTATATTCATTAGCATAATTTATTTACTCATGCATGCACTTATAGTAGATAGTTAGAATGTTTCCAGGTTTTCAGTATCTTCATTTTGAGGACACAGCAGTGGACACTTGCTATGTAATGTTTCCCTACTTAGCTTCCCAGGGTCAATGCTCATGGTTCCACATCCCCAGGCATACTGCCCTGCTGTACTATCTGTGGCTCTAATGCCAACTCAGCCTGTTTCAGCTCAGTGGTGTGTGACCTTGGCTTATAGAGAAACCCTCATGTGAAGCCCTTAATGTTTCAGAAATAAATGAATAAACATAAATGTGTAAAGGAAGCGATGTACTTGCAATTTCTGTTTTCTTCGCTACCTCATGTATCCCTGTGGCAAGAAGCACATTATTGCACTGCAAACTGGTCAGGTAGGTAGCAAAGTAAAGATAACACCACCCAGGGAAAACCCTTAGATTAAAACCTACACAGTAAATTTTATTCTAATTAAAAATAAATTTAACAGTCTAGGGAACAGGGAGAAACTGCTTTGCTCACATGTCAAAATGTAAGTTCATTTTTAATAGTATAGAGCTCTAAAATAACTTTAATATAGATATTAATATTTAATTTAGATATATCATGCACTTATGCATATGCATACACACAAACATACACTGAATATTTTATTAAGCCTGGATTATTATTCTCATGGGAAACAAAGAAAATAATCCTACTAGTAATTTTGTAAATAAATTGATAATATTGAAAGGCTGATAGGCATTTTATTATCAGGCCATCTTCCATCAACCATATCTATGAAATAAATTGGTTACGTTGAGTTTTTTGTGGGGACCAGCAATTGAACATGTGCTTACTAAAAGCAGTGACATCATTGACCTTCCTGGGCTCCTCTGTCTTCAATTTAACATCTTCCAATATCTCATGAAGCACTTCCCTAATTAATTTGTTCTCCTTAGCAGTTACCACCCTCTATCATTATCCCAGTTACATATTAGGTTTCATGTTTGTCTTCTCTCCTTGAATGTGAAGACATGAGGGCAAGGGGACATTGCCTGTTTAGACCCCTGGCACCTACCATGGTCTAACACGGTGTCTAACATGGAGTATGTCACTTGCAAAACAAATGAATGAATGAATGAAGAGATGCATGAGGAGGATTCTCACAAAAGAAATATTTAACTAGATAATATGGAAAAAACTAACCTTGGCTAGTTAAATTTTTAATTTAGAAATACTTAAGTTAAAAACAATAGTATTAACAAATAACATTGTGTGCTTAACAATGTACCAGACAATGTTCTATGGCAGTTTCTACATTTTTATTCACTTAATGCTGAAAGGTGTGTAGCTATATATTATTAACTAAATTATTTTACAAATAGAGGAACCAAATAATGAGAAAGTTCAATACCTTGCCCCAAATGGAAGATTAATAAGCTAAGTCAGATGTTTTAATTCCAGAGCCTTAGCCATTAGTCTCTACAGTGTTCCCCCAAAGATAACCATCTGAAAATGGAGTTTTAGAGAAGAAGGTATTTGATTCTACTGGCACCCTCCCTTGTGCTTCCAGACTGCAGAACTGTGAGTAAGAATTCCTTTTTTTTATAAGCCACCGAGTCTGTGATATTTTTTAACAGCACCATGTATAGACAAAGACACCAGTGGAAGAGTTATTTTTCCAGATTATACTTCCTAACAAATGAAATACTCATTATTGTGTAAGTTTAATTATATACACACTTTCTTATTTCTTTCTTATTGTCTAGGCTCCACTCCCTACCTATCCTGACCTGATTTAAAGGCTGGTGAAGAAATTTCCCAAAGATGTACTCCCTGATGTTCTTTAGTTAAGCAATCTGATTACTACTGTGAAGAAAAAACATAGGCATGCATTTCCATGAGCAGTTGGTGCTTCTTAATATGCATACACAGCCTGCTAAAAAGGAAGTTTGAACATACTTTCACTTTCACGTTGCACGTTAAAGACAAGAAAGAAAAGCCATGGAAAATGCGGGTGAGTTTTTGTTTTTTACAACCTAAAAAGGATGCCTTGGGGGGAAAAAATGAAAGTAACTGATTTTTTGGAAACCATAATTAGGTTATGTGAATGTTTAAGTGAGCAGCAATGAGGTAGAGGGAAGAAAGAGGAGAGAGGCAAAGGGAAGTAGAAATGGGGCCCAGGAGACTTTCAGATCTTTTGGAAAAGAAAGGCAAGGGCTGAAAAGTAACTGGGGCATTGCTTGTATTATGATGTCATTTTGCAATCTTAATTGAATTATCCCTATAAGATAAGTACTAGAGCAGCTGTTGTTCCTATGGAAAAGAGACTACCATTGTTTCATTCTTTTATTTTGTCGAAGTGAATAAACATGGGTCACTGTCAGGATGATGTCTGGTTTTTGGACACTAACTTAGAGATAGCAAATCTCAGAATCCAGGCAATATTGTGAGCATACATGGATAATACTGAGGGAGAATAAGTGATGTGCATATTCTCAGTATGAGTGAACTGTGTGGAGGGGGACATTTAATGGATTAAATCTAAAGGAGGCTCTTTCCTGTTCCTGACATGAGAGGAAATGATGTTGTTTTAGTGACCTGAGGAATCTTTGTGCTTCAAACAGACAGGTTTCTGAAGTCGAAGAGGAGGGTATTTATCCAATCGGTGACTATGGGCACAATAAATGGCTTGTTGGATGGATTGTTAGAGGAAAGAGTACTGAACCAGGAGGAGATGGAGAAAGTAAGAAGAGAAAATTACACATCTATGGATAAGGCCCGAGATTTGATTGATTCGGTCATTCGGAAAGGGCACCAGGCAAGCCAGATATTTATTAATCAAATTGTTGAAGTTGATCCTCAACTTGCACACAATCTGGAAATCTCCTAAGGTGAGGTCAACAACTCAGACTGGAGTGCACGTAGATTGTGTGCCTTTGTGCCTGCTTTCTTCTAGGTCTGATTCTATGGCTGACTTCTTCATTGGTCATGTTAGTTTGCAGACAACTTCTTTACATCTGGCTTCAAGGCCCCATCTCTAAATATTTGGCACTATTGTATGTCCTCTGTGTCTTTACTCTTAGGTCTTATTCCTTTAGCCTCAGTATTACTCTTTGCTTTAAAACTCATCTCCCACACTAAGTATGCAATAGCTCAGTTGTTGAAGTTCATGGGAAGTCTGAAAAACTTCATACTGCGTTCTGTATTACTCCCGGCATGGCACATTATTAAAATTTTTAGTTACTAAAAAAAGTTAGTCAGTTAGTTAGGTGTAGTGATCCTTAGAAACTTATATAGTTATATGACATGAAGACTTAAGGCCTGTATTAAAATAATTTTTATAATTTCTCTCTTAAATGTTGCTCCCTAGGAGTAATAAAATATATCTCATGATGGTGAAGCGCTCAGAGAATAATTCAATTCTTACAAAAAACTAGGTTTTTAAAAGTGGGCTCTTTCCTCTAATTGTCCTCTGCATTTTCTTTTGAGTAACATTGTCTACTAGCATGGTCTAGGTTGTAAGCCATTGTGAAAGACCACCTCTTCTATGGCCATTCTTCTAAATCCCTGATACAGGACCTAGGCAACTGACCTGCTCCCTCTGTAGTCCCTTAATCCCTCCATGCAGCAGAGACAGGAGCACAGGTGGATTCCCAGACACTTTTATGCTTCTCTTTTATGCTTTCTATGTGCAATAAGAGGGAAAAGTTGTTCTTTGAAAGCAAAAAGACATTTTTCCTAGGGACTAGAAGAGGCTATGTGTGTCTTACTGACAAGGGAATGCCATCTATGGGTATTAACACTCCTTCCAAAATTAAAGACAAACAATAAATATGAAAGTTCAAAATAATTGTCTTTTCTCCATTGCCTTATTCCTTTCATTTCCTAGTCCTTGAATTCCAGAGGCACTTGTGCACCCACTGTGTAACTCTAACATCCGGAATCATCCTCACCTGTTGTCAAATGTCTCCTTAGTCAGGGTTGTTACAGATTGGTCTCTCCCTCATCTACTTGCCAATTTTTTTATGGACTGCACAATATGGCAATTACATGTCATATTTGAGAGACTCTAATGGGAGAGATCTTTCTAAAAGAAAGTTCTTGGCATGTATACTACTGCCAAAACAAGGACTCTTCCAGAAAGTGTTCTTGAAGTTATTGATGGTCAATTTTCTCCAACAGTCTAGATGTGAAGGATGGGCAAGTTGCAGCCTGTTAACTTGGGGTTGACATTTTATGGGAAGCCTATGGTTTTCCCTCATTCAGGGTAGGTAAATTGACCACATTGTATCTATGAAAATCAAGTCTTCAATAGGAATGATGTAATACAGAATCAAGAGTATTTTACATTTGTTAGCTCCTGGCAATTCTTTGAATTTGTGGAAAAAGCTTCTCCAGTGTGTATTGTTATATTGAGATCCTTGTAAAATCTCAAAGAAATTTAAATTTAATTTTTGAAATTGACAGTCATAATGAATCATGACCTCAGATGGTACATTATAAGTTTGATTGATTTAATAAACCAAATAGAGTGACTGAGGCTTTTCAATGCTTTTCTCAGAGCATGACTCTGAGTAGGGCAAATCACAGTGACTGTGATCAGGGTTCCTTTCACAGGCATCAATCTATAGTGTCCCAACTGGGCCAGCAGAACAGTCATGAAAAAGAGCCCATGAATAAAGGCAAGACAGATTTTTGTTTACATCCTGGCTCTACCACTTTCCTGTTCTCTGGCACTTAGGAAATTGACTTACCCGTGATTGAGGGTAGACCACTGAGTCACCTCATCATCATTTTTTGCTGTGATAAATCTTGGCAAGGCTAACTGTCAATGTTTAGGTGCCTTTTCTTAGTCCAAGTCAGCTCTGAGTTAGACAACTTCACTTTGTACATACCTTTTACATTGTAGTGGTCACCTCAGGAGTCACCTTAAAACATGCACATTAAGAGAATTCTTGATTCTGTGGCTGATGGAATCTCAGCTCCACCTCATTGTAGAGTGCAGAAATCAAGGAATTCATTGTAGGCACACTTTTGCTCTGCCTCAAATGTTAAAGTCCAACACTACATGTGGAGAGGATTTTGTTTCCCAGTAAAAATTGTGATTCCAGGTAAATCACATTTTGAACAAGATTGCAATGTGTGGAAATTATTTTCAATAGGGAGTTTCCAATACATTTAGACAGTATTCTTCAGAGATAATATATGACTATTTTAATGCTTTTCATCTTTTCTTAAATTCACAATGAGGAAATTATCATACGACACAAGACTACCAAGCAGAGATTGTTCCTTTCCCAGGTATGGTATGTTCAAAGGAAGAACGTTTTTGAACCTATTCGTTCTTGATGTAACTACAGATTTGTGTGACAAACCCAGAGAGGATACAATGGGTAATTCCCCTGGCTTGATCATATGCTTTTTTCTCTTTTTGCTGATGCTGCTTTCTCAGAAGTAATTAATACAGTTTCACTAACATGTTTATACTAACAAATTATGAATCTGTCTCAAATTCTGACTATCCACTTGAATGCCATATTTCACTATTGTAGTGCCTACTGAACTTATGCACTCATCTCCAACAGACCCCATTTTTTAATAAATATCTAGAGCTGAATTTGCCATTTATTCTTTCCCATACATTACTCCTCCTTTGGTTTTCACTATTTGGTTAATGGTGTCATCGTCACCAAGTTATTTGAACCCAAATC
>JAPYXV010004412.1:0-11407 GCA_028533065.1 Trachops cirrhosus
ACCCTCAAACCGAGGTTCAAAACCAAGGGTCTGGCTTCCACATTTAAAGGGCAGCCTTTAGTGGCCCTTTAGGGACTAGCTCGCTGTGACCGTCCCGGCCTGAGACGGCCGTTTCTCCTGCCAAGGCAGAGAGAGGCTTAGTCTTCCCTGCAGCTGCCCACGGACCCTGCGGCCGGCGGGAAGGACGGGGTCCCCGGGACCTGTGTGGTGTTTGGGGCCACTGGCTGCACATAAAAGCTGTAAGCCCCCTGCAGCCGCACCACCCCGAGGAAGGGGGCGGATAGCACGGGTGTGGCTGGGCTTCAGCGGGAGCAGAGTCTCGGAGACGTGAGCAAATCCGAGCTGGACGCCGCCCTCCCGGGCCACAGCGCGGCCCCGCCGTCAGGAGACCACAGGCCCGCCGCCCCGACAGCCGCCCTTTCCCAGCTCTTACGTACAAACAGTCGCTCTGGCGGAGGGCTTTTCTGGGGCTCTGTGCCTCTCCCTCCGTATTTTCAGGCTCCGGGGAGGATGTTAGTGTGTGCTGTACCCCGTGCCCTGTGCGGGTTTGGCGGCCTGGCCTGCTGTCCAGAACGAGTGAGCAACCAACCGCACGGGGCCCGCGCTTCGGGGCTGGCGCGGTCGTGCGGCTTTTGGGGAAGGGCTTGGGAGTGAGACGGGCCGTACACGTGACTGCTCTGTGTGGCCGCTCTGCCTCCCCTTCGTGACGTGACTCGGTGGGTCCTGGGCTCGGCGGGGCCCGGTGGGGGTGCCTGGGGCCTGCAGCACTGGAGCCGTCAGTGGGGGAGTGGAGGCTTGGCCCCCCTCCAGGGTGACCCTTCGTTCCCGCCTGTCTTCCCAGCCACGCCCACCAGCCTCCCAGGCAGGTCAGCCCGCCCAAGCCCCGGGAACCACTGGTCTGGACGGAGGGTCCTGCGGGGTCGGGGAGGCACTGGGCGTGCGTGTGACGGCGGCCGGGGGCAGTGCTCTTGCCCTCCCACGTTCTTCGTGCCCGTGACTCTGAGATGCTGGCAGCCAGCGTCCCTCGTCTGGGAAAAAACGGAGAAACACCCACTTCCTGTTGTAAGACCCACAGTTATCCAGGACATGTTCAAGTTCAACTCTGTGCGCCTTTGCGTGGAGGAAGGACAGCCTTCCGGGACGTTCAGGAAGGGCACCGAGTGGGGCCCAGCCACAGAGCTGGGACTCTGAGTGCCGGGAAAGCGGCCAGGCCCACTGAGCCCGGGTGACAGCGTGGGACGAGGCGGAGCTCAGGCAGGGCCCCCGGCGAACCCCCGGGCCTGGGCCCTGGTGCGCCCCGCCTGCTACGTGATGAGAGCCTGTGTGGTCCGACCCCCGGGGCTCGGCTGTGACCCAGCCCCACAGGCAGGCTGTCCCTGTCCACCGACCGGGGATGCACAGGAAGCGTCCACCGAGAAGTCACGTGTCACGCTCCCCAGTCGGCAGCACCTTTCCCTCCGAACTGGGTCTAGGAGGCAAGTCGGCCAACTGCGCTGGACAGACCTTCTGCCGCCGCCGAGGGAAACAGCCGGCGTTACTGTGAACAGATAGATCGGCAGTATTGTTATTATGTATTAACTGACCCATAGAAGAGGGATAAAACACATTGTATCTCATGTATGAGGTCAACATCATAGCAATTGTCAGCACAGACGTGGGCAGCCACCATTCCTGGAGCACCGTGTCTGTGCCAGGAATCGCCCCAGAAGCTCAGTATTATTCGAACAACTACCTCAGTGTCCCGGGGACCTGGGCAAGACGCAGCGGGGGGCCGCCTGGCCGCCGTGCAGACAGACAGGCGGAAGCCCGAGCTCCGGCGGCCATCGAGCTCAGAAGTGGGGGACGTTCACCATCGCTGCCCCCCCCACGTGCCTCCTTCCAGGAGCCTCTGGGACCAGCTCACCCCGTTTCTGCACACGGACCTGCCCTGGACTTGGCGGCCGCCGCGTTCCGATGGGCTCTGTGCCGTCCGGGTGGGGGGGACCCTGGGCAGTCCAGAGGCGCCCTCGGGGGGCTCGGGGTGGGGCGGGCACGCGGGCGCCTGTGACCGCCAGGCCTCAGGACGCCTCGTCCTTGGTGGTTTTTCAATGGCAGCTGTGCTGGGGAATGGGAAGTGGCTAAAATATTTTTAAATGATTTTTTCCGCATATAGGCAAGAGGTTCTATTGCAAGTCCAATGCTAATTGCAGTTATTTACCAAGAAAAAAAAATCATGTGAAAGGGAAGGAAATTCGGTTCCAAAAGCTGTATGCGTGTTCCTGTTGCCTGGTCCGGCCTGTCCCCGTGGAGGGGACGCAGGGCAGCCTCCCGTGGGGGCGGGTGTCGGACACACCAGCGGGGACGCTGTCTGGCCCGTGATGGGCAAATCCCGTGGGTCCGCTCGTGGCCAAGAGAGGTGTCGTCAAGAGTCACAAAAATGTAGCGTTTCTGTTCCTGATCCTCTTCTATCATTTATTAAAATAAGATTTTTCAGGGAGGGGTGCATTTTTTTCTTTTCACGGGCAAAATGTGCTCTTTAGTAGCATTTTACATAATTTAATACAATTTGTTCCATCCATTGGTTTTCATGGGGCTACAAGCTGTTCGTTTGTGAGCGAGCTGGCTGGCGCGGCGCTGGCACGGGCGCGCGGGGGTGGGGAGCTCCGTCCCGGCCCCGGCTCCTCGGCTCCAGCGCCGGGAGGCGGGGGCTGCCTGCTCTCTCCCCCCAGGCTGCTCACACCCCGGGGAGACACCTGAAGGAGACCGTCCGTGGCCCTGTGGGCCTGGGGGGGCTGTGCTCCGTGGTATGACATGAGGGGGCCGTCCCCGAGCGTGCAGCCTGTCAGAGAAACGCAGGTGTTCCTTAATTACTTGTGCAGAAGGGCAGGTGACGGTGGGCGGAGGTGTGGAGCACGCCAGAGACCGCAGCTCCGCCAGCCGGCCTCCTCTGGCCTGCGAGGCTCCGTCCCAGTGTCCCCGCCCCCCTTCTTGTGTTCACTGGGGCCCCGGGCATTTAAAGAACCAGCAGAACTGAAACGTGGGAACTGGGCAGGGGGATCAGACCGGAGCCGGCGCCTCCCAGCCAGGGAGCCTCAGCCAATGCCCCCATCTTGGTGGGGCTCCTCCCTGGGGCCCCAAGGGCCCCTTCTGGGGGATGGGCTCAGAGCCCCCCAACTTCCTGGGCTCCTCTGACCGGTCTGCGTCTCTGGGGTGGACCTCGAGGTCCCAGGGGACCGAGGGACTTTTGCACGAAGGCTCTCAGGCTGGAAGTTCAGAGTGCTGGGTTCTGACCCTACCTCCCCGTGCTGTGTGACCTTGGACAGGTGACGTCCCCGCTCTGGGCTCTAGACCCCCTTACACAGTGACCAGGTCCCATGCCACTCCGAGCTGCGGGCTGCTGGGTCCCTGCTCTGCCCCGGCACCAGTAGGCTCTCCGGGCGGCCCCAGCCGGGTGGCAGACAGGAGGAGGGGCTATGCCCAGCATCGGCCCTGTATGGGTGTGGCCCGTGGCATCCAGGTGGGATAGTGGCCGCTCCGCGCCGCAGGAGGAGGGCAGGATCCACCATCTTCACTGCAGTTTCTGAGTGCCCACCCCGCTGCCACCCCGACCCAGGGTCGCCCTGCTTGCCATCACTCCCTGGGGGCTGTGGCAGTTTTGTCACAGCGACTGATGGGCATGCAGCCCCTCATGGGTGGACGCCTCTCTGCAGAGAGTGCCCCAGACAGTGATGAATCGCCTCCTCCCGGCACCCCTGGGGGCTGCTAAGTAGGCCAAATGAAATGATCGGAGCTGGCCTCTGGCCAGGCGGCGGGGCTAATCCTTGCCTCTGTGGGAGAGCCTGGGGCTGGATGGTCTGCCCCCGGTCACAGCTGCCTGTCACGGGCTGGCCCAGCCGCCCTGCCACTACCCCGGGGGCCCCGGGGTCTCTGGCCTGCACTCCGGGACCCCACAGGGACCCCACAGGGACCCGAGACCGCCCCCACCTGTATCTGGGAAGCTGGGGGCGGGATGCTGCGCGGCTGTAGGACACGCAGGAGTCTCTTTTTAGCACCGACCAGACATCCTCGCCAGCGGGAGGGGCAGCTGTGGAGCAACAGAGGGGACTGGGGCCCAGGCCGCTGGTCCCCGGCCCCATAAGGCCACCCGTGCGTGTCACCATCTCGCCGAATGCTTGCTTAGGGCCGGGCGCTTTACACAGACGCCTCCCAGAGCTCCAGCAGGCCTGTGGGGTGGACGCCCTGGTCTTCTCCGTTTTATGAACGATGGGCTGAAGCTCTGAGGGGTCGAGCCTCCGGCCCGGGGTTGCAGAGCTGGTCAGGGGGAGCCTGCCACATGCCGGCTGCCTGCTGCCCCCAGGGAGCGGTGCTGTGGGTGTCTCCTGGCCCTTGGGCTGTGTCCCTGTTCTCGGCCTGGGGTCAGCTGGCAGTTTCCGTGTGCCCAGCCAACCCTCATGTGTTCTCATTCCACAGCCCCTTGGTCCACGCCCAGTGCCCGACAGGGGCGGCCACGGCCGGTGGGGACGAGGGCCTCCCGCACCGGAGCTCACAGCGATCCCAGGACCACGGTCCTGGCTCTTCCGGGACCCGAGAGCTCAGAGCAGCCCGGCCCGGCACCAACCCTGTCCAGATCGAGGTGCAAACACCAGTTAGTGGGCGGGCCCTGCTCCCAGCCTCCATGGCGTGGGGACAGGGAGACATGCGGAGGAGGTGGCCCAGCTTCACCCAAGCCATAGGAAAGTGCAGAAGAAGGAAATCAGCTCTGTGTGGGTGGCGGCTGCTCTTACAAGTTGGTCTGGTGGGGCAGAAGGCCAGACGCATGGTGGGCCGGCGGGCCCCTGGGCCAGCAGCTGCTCCTGGAGGTGGCTGGGTGGGTGGGCGATGAGACCACCTTTGCAGGCTGACAGATGCCCAGCACCAGGCCAGGCAGGGGCAGTCCGAGGGAACAGGACAGGCAAAGGCCCTACTCTTACGAAACACACTCAGATAAGGGGAGGCGGGCCATGAACCTGCGGGCAGGCAAGCCTGCAGACAAGGCCATTGCATGTGGTGCACATCAGGGTCGGGGGGGACCCAGCGCCCACTCGCGCACAGCTGCCCCTGAGCAGCACTCGCCGAGCACGTCGTGCCCCTCAGGCACTCTGCACGTGGGGGCACGTCGGTGTGGGAACGGCCAGCACCCATGTTCTCGGTGAGGAGTCCTTTGTGTGTCGCTGCGTGGGCACACATGTGTCTGCGTGGGCACGGCTGTGCCCTTGGGCACGTGAGAACGCGGGCTTCTTGGAAGAGTGCCCAGGCAGGAGCGGAGTGGGTCCAGCCTCCCCCTCGGCTCTGGCCCGCAGCCCTGCGGAGAGGAGGCCTGGAAAAACCCTGTCTGCTCTGGAGAGCTCCTCTTGGCACCGCCTTCCTCACCGCCTTCCTCGCTCCGCCTGCTCTTCCTCCCCCAGGGCCTGCTCTGGCCTTCCAGGCGGCTGGGTCACTGTCAGGACCGGCCACGGGGCCGGGCCAGCAGGGCACCCACGGGCTGCAGGTGGGCTGCGCAGGCGCCACAGGGAGGGTCCCCATTATTGCTCACCCAGCCACTTGCTGAAAAATTAATTTGCAAATGAATCCCATTTATGGAGACCTTCTGGATCAGAGAACAGATGCAGTCTGGCCTGCTCCAGACCATCCGGAGAAGAACCACGAGAAGCTTCCGCAGACAAAGGGTGCCCGCGGGTCCCGCCTCGCTCCTTGTTGCAGCCCCCCACCAGAGGATGTCGGGTGGGCGTCGGGAAGCCCCGAGGAAGCAGAGGCTCCAGGCTCCGGCCCGGCTCGGGCGCCCAGATCGGAGGCCGGGCCGGCGGCGGGCACTCTCGACCGCTCTCTGGATTGGTTCTCCGGGAGCCGCCCGCCCTCCCCGGCCATCTGCTTGGAGCATCTGGCGTTCAGGTGCGAGCCCCACACTGGCGCATTCAAGCTGAAATGTGCAGTCACCTTGCCACCCACGCTGGCTTTTGTTACGCCGCCAGACTGCCCTCTTTGTGCGGGGAGGACAGTTTGGGGTGGACGTCTGGCTGCCAGCCCCAGACATCGCCAGGGCTGTGCGGAGACCCTGCGGCCCGAGGCTGGCCCCGCCTCTGGCCCACCAGGGTCTGTGGACAGGTCTCCAGGGAGGGGCGGGGCTTTCGAGACCCAGAGAAGATTGTTCTTTGATGTTCTCTCTTCCCAGCTGGGCAGAGCAGGTTGCAAATGTTCGGCTCCTGCAGGAGAGGAGAAGGCCCCTCGGTTTTCCTGCTAGTCTCCAAGGAGAGACCGGGCTGCTCCCGATGCTGCCGCAGCCCTGCGTGCAGCGTGCACCTTCGGGGGCCGCAGGCGAGGGGTGTGAGCGCGGGGTGGGGGGCCAGGAGGGTGCCCGTGTGTGGAAACATCCTTCACGCCGGCTGGAGCTCCTGGCGGGGGACTCAGGTACCATGTGAGATGGGTCCCCTTGCCGGAGAACCTTCTCATTTCTGAGCCTCCCAGGGCCGGCTGGTGGCTGGAGCCTCGCTGTCAGAAGAGGCACTTCGGTTGGTTTTTTGGGCTTGTAAAGCGTCTCCCCAAGGCCACCTCCCAAAACAAGCAGGGGGCCCATCCCCACGGGGCCACAGCGCAAAGGGAGCTTATTGGCCCCCCTGCAGGGGCCCAGGGGACCCGCCGGGGGTTCCGCACAGAGAAGAGAATGGGTCTCTGTTCAAAACCATTAAACTGTGAGCTGCAGGTTATTGGGAACAGTCTCCCTTTTCTGTGTTAATTGCCTGGTGTGATCTTGAAGATGACAGCCACGAGGCAGTGGGCACGCGCTCTGCGCTCCCCTTTCTCGCTGAGCCACGGGCATGGCCCCGGGATGTTTGTGAGGAAGAAGCAATTCTGCAAAGACAGGGGCCCTTGCCGTTCCTGGCCGGCTCCGGCAGCACCGGTCCTGCTGGTCTGCCGCTGCCCACGTGACTCCCTGCTGGAGTCGGTGCCCGGCTCCATCCCCAATGGGGACAGAGCTAAGGAAGAGTCGGAACCCCAGCCCGACTCTGTTGGTCGGTCTCAAGCCTAAGACATTTTTTAGGTGCCGGGGAAGATTGAATCCATGGCGTGGGCTGGTCTGGGTGGGGCGGGAAGAGGGCTGGGGATGAAAGGGCAGCCCCAGGTCACAGGCCCGGCGATTCCTAGGTGGCCCTCGGCGTGTCGCCTGCTGCTGTCCTGCTGGCCTTCTGTACGTCCAAACACGTTCCGACACGCTGATCAGAGAGGCAGGTAGCCAACTTCCATGTTGAGTTTTTGGAAACCTTTAAAATTTCCTACTGAGCACACCCCCTTCTTGGGGAAGCATGGCGAGGCCTCCCCGCCTGGACGCTGACCTGAGGGCGGAGGCTGTCGGGGGGACAGAAGAGGCCGAGGTTTTCGGACGCAGTCCAGCTTTCCAGCATGTCCACGCGATTGTGTCAGCGTGGCGCTGGGAGATTTGAAGCACACCCCAAGGGTCTTTGATTCCGAAGATGTAGTCTTTTCCCCTTCCCACCAGCACACGCGTGTAACACGTGGTGCCCTTTCCCTCATCCAGAGTCGCGTCCTGCGTGTGTGCCCTGCTGACACCCACCTCGGGCCCCTCCCAGGGAGCTGGGGCTGCAGGAAGGTGGGCGCCGTCCCATCCCATGCCGGCCCTGGAGCCCCACGCGTGTCTCTCTCTCCCACATCTTGGTCGGGAAGGAAGACGAGGTCCCGTTGGCTGAAGGCACGGTGCTGGCTCTCTCTGATGGCTGTGCCGTAAGTTAGCAGGATAAGTTTGACAGTAATTTAATTTTCATTGACAAATGCTGTCATAATATTGAGGAAAAAGTGATATATTGTATCAACAGCAGTGGTCCACGCTCAGCCAGTCATATGGACTGGGCCAGCACCATATGCTTCTCCCAACTCGCCTTGGAACACTCCGGCTAAGAACTTGACAAGCTTCAGATACCAGTCAAAGGAAAGCACGGTTACCCTCGGGAGGCGCCTGCCGAGTCGCCAGTCGCTTCATCTTCTATGGGCAAGGAGGGACCACTTCCTGGGGCACCCCCTTCCCACCATGGGCACTGATTAGCCAGGGCCCACTCGGGGTAGCCCTAAGGCACCCCAAAAGTGTTTGCCAAGGGGTGTCTCCCAGACAGCAGGGCCAGGGCTGGCCAGACCCTCTGCTGACGGCCGCCACACTCGAGAGCCCCGAGATGTCGGGATGCCGTGCAGTCCCTTTGGGCTGCTTTCCCCACGGCCGTGCACCCCACCCCTGCCCCAAGGCCAGTGGGTGTCCAGCCACACGGTGTGTGGGTGAGGCCTGGACCCAAATCTGGCCCAGGTTACACACTCACACTGTCTCGCCGGGAAGGACTCAGGATCTTCCTCTGGGGGGTGCAGCCTCCGTGTCCCCGCGCCTTTGGGCCACTCCCAGACACCAGCAGCTTGTGTGTGCGTGTTGGCGGGCCCCGCGCTCGTGTGCCAGACTGAACTGTCCGCCCAGGTCTCAGCGAGGCATGGCGACCAAAGTGTGACGACATTAGAGTTCATTTGCTCTGTTTTCCTAGCAATGAGCTTCCTTAGATGTGGTTGCTGTTCATGGAAAATGCATCTGATGAGAAAAGTTACACAGACTGGAAGAGAAGAACGCAGTGTGTGAGTGTGCATGTGTGTGAACGAGCGTGCGCATGCATGGGTTTGTGGGTGTGAGTGCACGAGTACGTGCATGCACATGAGGGTGTGTGTTAATGTGCGTGTGTACAATGTTCTGTGTGAGTGCACGCACACAAGCCCATGCGTGCGCACGAGGGTGCACGTGTGTCTGCATGCACATGCATTGTGCATGCGTGCACACGTGTGGGTGTGCATGCATGTGTGTGCACACTCAGGGACACGCCACCCCTGTTCACATTCTGCTGGCGTCCTTGCCTGGCTTGCCAAACACGCAGGCCCCTCCACTCTCCAAAGGATTCCCACCCCGACGAGGCTAAGTAAAGAAGCCGGCATATGGCGTGCATTGGAGCCGGCTCAGCGTTGGCACGGGCCCTGCGCCATGGCGAACAGGTACCTGGAAAAGACAGCGGTCCCATCCTGCTCTGTTTGGAGCTGATCATTTATCTGGATGGTGTTGTTGCTATTGTCGCTTTGTGTTTACCATTATCTGGACAAAGAGGGGGAGAATGTGCATTTCTGGGAACTGGGCAGGGGTGCGGCGCTCCCCAAGGTGGCTTCCTGCCTGTCCCAGCACCGTCCCTCCGTGAGAGGTGCTCTGGTGGGAGCAGGTGGCGCCGGAAGGGCTCCGGGAGCATCTCCGTGCAGAAGGCTCTCTGGAGGCGATGCGTGCTCCCGAGTGTGGCCCGGGGTGCCCTTGTCTCCAAAGGCAGCATGGCCTCGACAAAGCAGGCAGATTGGAGGAGCAGCTGCCCTCCGTGCGAGTGGCATCTGCCGGTGGCTGAGCGGAGGGCTCCGGCCTGCCTGCTGCTGCCATTTCATTACCGACAGCAGATCTGCGCGCAGGCCCGTCTGCGCCGCTCAGACGGCTTCCAAGCCCGGCAGGGCCCCGGAGCGCGCACGCCTCCTTTTCTGCCTGCTGGAAACCCAGCTCCCCGCCATGTGGCACTTTCTGAGCTGGTGGCCTCAGGCTCCCTCTGGGCGGCCCAGGTGATGGGCGCGCCTGTCCCTGGGCCCCTCGTGCTCGGAGCAAGGCTGCAACAGTTTCCGGACAGGTCTCTTGAGAGAAGACCTCGGGGCAAGGCCAGCTGCTGAGCGTTTTCTCACCCAGGGCCTCTGGCCTTCGGGGTCTTGCTCAGGGGGGTCGCCCTCTTCAAAAGGGTGGCCAGCCGTTAAAAGTGGTGACCTCCTAAGAGGAGTTGGCTTTTTTTGTCGGGTCCTGGCCACCACCAGCATTTTGGCGGTGAAGTAGGTGAGATCACCTGGGTCCCGGCAGAGAGAGGGTGAAAGAGCTGTGCCCGTGTCCTCGTCCCAGGAGGCACAGACGGCCACCTTCCCTCCCCTGGAAGTGCAGACCCCGTGTGGCCGGGTCCTCCTCAGGGCCTCTGCCCACCGTGGATCAAGTGGAAGGGTCGGGAGGGGTGGGCGTCAAGGGTGATGATTCTGCAGGTTCTCCAAGCAAGGAGCCTCCTGCGTTGACCAGCCGACAGGTAATTTCTGTATCGCGTCTGCATTTAAGGAGGGCAGCCGCAGGGTGGGCGCACAGAACACCGATCTTTCTCTCCATTCGGCTCATTTGGCAGTTAGTTTCCTCACCCACTTAGCGTGGAATCCAGGAGGACGCGGGGCAGGCAGTGTGGCCCCGGCAGGTGTTCCCCCCCGGCCAGGTGCTATTTGGCGCTGTGACTGGTGTCTGTCACCCGGGGTTTCAGACACCCCCTCTGGCGGGCTGCCGGATCCTAGCTCCGACCCTCCACCCTGTAGTGAATACCCAGTCTCTCCTGGCCTCGGGGCGAAGATGTGCACACTAGCTTTATGCTGGGATTCCTCCCTCAGTGATCCGAGTTGGGACTGTGGGAGACGCTTTCCATTTGTTCCAAAAATCTTGCAAGTGCAGCCACCCCCAGACACCCCCAGCTCCTCCTGCTAGCTCCTCCTCCAGCTCCTCCTGCCAGCCCCTCCCCCAGCTCCTGTTAGCTCCTCCCCCAGCTCCTGTTAGCTCCTCCCCCAGCTCCTCCCCCAGCTCCTCCGTGCTGCAGGCCATTGGAGCAGCCACCAGCGCTTTGACTTTGCTAAGCTGGGTCCTGCGATGGCCTCTTACTGCACTGAGTCCCTAAGACCTGCGACAGGCTGCCTTTCAGTGAACCTGAAGTAGGGGAAGCAACCCCCCGACCCGCCCAGGGAAGGAGGTGACCGCGCACATGACCACTCCTCCCTACGAACTGCTGGGTGGCCGGCTGCCTTCCCGCAGTCAGTTCCGGGACCTTCCGCCGGCGTCAGTGTGGGCTCTCGGGGGCCTGCCTTGCGTCAGCACCCGCCTTGAGTAAAGCAAGTGTCCAGCCTCTTGTCTCCCGTGGCCCCTCCGGAGCTCTCACCGAAAAAGCGACAAAATGCCCGCGGTAACATCTGTCGCCTGCAGTCATCAGGACGCTCTGAGCCTGCAGACCTCCAGCCTCTTCCGTCCGTCCGCGCGTCCGTCTGCGCAGGCCCACGGGGCTCCAGCCTCGGCAGGTGTCCTCACAGGCCGGACGCAAGGCCGGCGCGACCGTGTGGGACGCACGGCCCCTCCCTCCAGCCCGCCACCTCTGCCTGTCGGGACGCCACAGCCCGCGTGGACCCGGTGGCTTCCCCGTGGACCGCCCGTGGAGAACCCTGTCGGTCCGAAGGGCTCACTACAGGGCTCTCGGGCGCCGTGGCCCCGATCTCCGGGGGACAGTCCCACTTGACAGGGGGCCTGGAGGCCGAGTCCTGTCCA